>CAOJBK014953627.1:0-10566 GCA_948294925.1 Codiaeum variegatum
CCGAGCTACATAGAAATGAATTGAATCTATGCTAGAATACAAGTTAAGTGAAATATATCTCACAACATAGAAGAAGAACGGTATCCGAGTCCAGAAACTGGTATGTGCTTTTACGAAAGAAGTCTCATGAGTAAGTCTAAATCTCGAAGGATCTGTACAAGAAAGTATAACCAATTCAGCAATGCACATGACACACAAACTCGGTTATTAAAAATTATATGTTTAATATACCATTCGAGAACTCATAATCATGAGACGTAGTCTCCTGCTCCCATACCTTCCAACCACGAATCTGCACAAAGATTTATTTTTTTTCGAGTCTTCAGCTACAAAATTGATTATCTACATTATAACTAATTAGAAGAATGTAGAATATATGCGAGCTGACCTGTAGTCTTCCAAGCATCATGGTGGTCATACTATATAGAACGTGAAAAACGGCTAAGAAGAATATGAGGATGTGTAATTGATGCAATCCATCAACCGATATAAGAGGTTCGTACCCCTGTAAAATACGAATAAAAAAAATAAATATGTTTGATTAAGATAGGATTCCGAGTTATTAACTCATAGTCGATTTATGCCTAGATATTTTTATTATTATTATTATTTTTATAGATGAATTCAACAGATTTTCACAAATATAGTTGAATTAGTAGGAACAAACTCGAAAAACATTTAAATTCGTCTAGTTTCTTATATTTTAGTTTCGGTTTCTGGCAGATTGGCACCCACTTACTTGCCACTAACCGAAAGAAATATTCTGAAAAAATCTTCGCCTTGTTGGCAGTCAAATATTCCTTTAAATCATAGTTTAAACAAGCATGTTTCTTTATGCTTGACCACTAATCACGAATTAAAAAAGCTTAAAATCAAGGAAAATTAAATGAACAGGCAAAAATGTATTATGAACTTACCGTTTTACATTTAGAACCAGTTTCAGCACCTGCAAGAAATCTTCGTTCGAACCATAATAGTCTCCGACGATGTTCTTCTTCAGCTGAGTCGTTTATATTATCGGACCGACATGGTAACATAGTGTCTGCAACCTTTTGGGGTATACATATTCTTGTAATGTATGTTTGCCCAAATGTGAGCAGCAGTGAAATGAATCCTAAAACCATAAGCTCTGCAATTATAATTTCAAAGTTAAAATTATCAATCCCACAAAGAAATATTTCGAAAAAAGAATATTAATTTCCAAAATTGTTTACCATGCTTCAAAACCAGCACAAGGGACACAGGGACACGAGACACGGAAAAATTACATTTTTAAAAAATATAGAGAAGGAAACTTGGGTTTCCGAGTGTCCAAGTTTCCGAGAAGTGGACACGCTAAGTGCTAATTTCTGCCAAAATGAATTAATAGACACGGGCAATGACATTTTAAAAAAATACAGGGAAGAAAATGTGGGTTTCCGAGAGTCTGAGTTTTCGATACTGGACACACTAAGTGAACGAAATGTTTGTGCTTTATAGTGAGTAACAAACACATTCTTTAAAGTGCTAATTTGTGCCAAAAATGAACTAATAGACATGCTAACATGGGAAATGAAAAAATACAGGGAAGGAAACTTGGGTTTCCGAGTGTCCGAGTTTCAGATACGTGGACAAGATAACACATTCTTCAGGGTACTAATTTGTGCTAAAAATAAACTAATAGCCCGACAAAATCAGTATCACTGTGTTGAGGACATTTTTGCTTACCAGATTTAACCTTCTCTAAGGCTTCAAATAAGGCTCTCTTATGCCTTTCTGTTAACCACTGAATTGAACAAAAATAATTAAATTTAATCTATCAACACAGCAAAAAATCACAAATTTATGAACAAATTGAAGCCAAAATAAATAAAATTTCCCAATCAATTACAGATAAAACACACAAAACACAATAATTTTACAGTTAATAAAAATATTGAATTTTTGAATCTGTGTTTAATTAATTCTAGTCTAAAAAACAGAATTTAAGAACAAGAAAGCATTAATGGCTTCTAAAAACCTCTCAAAGGTAACGAAAAGGAGTAAAGGACTTTAACTTTATTAAAAACCCCTTTGGGAAATTAGGAATGACAACCGGGTAGGACAATGACAGGTAACGTCCAATCCGCCACCGCCCTGCTCCGCATTTTCATACCGTAATTTGCCGGATTATTTATTTTACTTTCTATACCCGTTCAGTTCAAAAAATTACCATGCCAATCAATTTAAATATTTTTATATAATAATATAATAAAAAATATATTAAATTTATAATACATAAATATAATTTTTTAATATTAATTATTTATATTTATATTTACATAAATATAAATTTTAATTAAATAATAAGAATAATAATTAATATAAAATATAAATATAAATTAAATATATATATATATATATAAATATAAATATTAAATTGGAGTAGATTATGCAACGGTTTGAATAAATATCGAATCCATTATGATACTATTATTTTTTATACCGGATTAACTTATAATCCGTCCCATTAACCAGTCAACCGCTGACTAAACCGTCTTGTTCGGGTCGGATCCCTGCCAGATCGGATTAAATTGCCATTCCTACCGAAAGCCAGTGAAGAACATGAAATTAAGGCAAAAACTGAATCTTTAAAGGAAAAAAAAATGTTACCGTTCCAAATTTATGTAGACCCTTTTCTAGTAAAATTGAAATAAGAATCATAACAGCACAAACACCAGCAACTGCCCAAGTGGGTGTCTGATCAAGCTTTCTTTGTGTTGTACTAGTACTATCACTTGCGGACATAACCACCTCTCCGCCGTACACCACCGCCACAACCATCACCGGAAAAAAGAGCAATTTCACCTCCATTTTAAACAGAGAGCAAACCAGACAAAAACAGAGGGGAAAAAAACTGATTTGAGGGTTGTTTTATGAAAGAAATGAATTTTCTTTATACACCAAAAGAAATGAAATGTATTGAAAAATTATAGAGAGTTTATATTTATATGGAGAGAGTGAAGTAGCAAAATCCAGCTGCTCTGTAACAATAAAAAACACGGTTTCAGATAATCAAAAATTAAAAAATAATAAATAAATAAATAAAAAAGAGCCAATTAATGAAAGGAGTAAATTTTTTCTCTTTTACACACAACTGTTTGAACAATGGCAGTTTCTCGTTTGGAGATAAATAGAACAGAAGTCAAAGGTTTTTTTTTTTTTTGGTTTTGTAATAAAATTTAAAATAAAAAAGGTAAGAAGGAGCAGAGAAAGAAATAAATTACGCAAACTTCATAAAAGGCCGCGTTGGCAAATAAAGGTGCCGTTAATTGAGGAGAAGTCTATGGTATATGACATTGTCCAAAAAAAAGTGTATAGTATAGAAGAAGAAGTATGATAGTGAAAGAATCATAAAAGGTTTGTTTTTTTTTTTTGATACTTTTGCTTTGCCCCCAACTATAATTGGAAATTTTTTGTCCATACTAAGGGCATTTCCGGACTTTCACATGTCCGATTAGTAATTATTTTTACAAAGAAAAGCTATTTAATTGAAATTATACATTTGGATCAACCAACGTTAAATCAGAATAACCTACACTGATGACTTTTCACTGTAAATGAGAACCTAAATGACCTCAATAAAGTTACCGTCCTTAAAAGAATAGTTAAAACTGTCCTAAGTAGATATACTTCTAAGGGAATAATTTATCAATGAGATAGATAGATCGGGTCGAATCAATAAACTTGAAATTATATAGTAAACTAGGAAAATTCTCCTTATTTACCATCTAAATATCCTAGAAATTAGATAAGAATCTTATCTAATAAGGAAGTTGTATTTTATATTGATTCTCCATGAATTATACTTCTTAATTAAGATGATATATTTCTATTAAATTAGAATTTCAACTATATTTTCATATAATTTTTCTAAATTTTAGAGAATTTCAACTTGAATTTCAAGAGAATTTATCAAGTTTTTAATCATTATTACTCTTTTAAACTTTTGGAGTAATGCTTGATTAATTTCTCATATTTTAAATCCAAAATTATAGTAAAAATGTGGGAAAGTCATGGAAAAAAAATATTGAAAAGGCAAAGGAATGAAAATGAGTGAAGAATTCAAAGTGCAAAAATTTATGTAGGGCTATGTAGCAGAAATATGTACAAAGTTGTGTACTATCTGCAATTACGAGATTGATGAATTTTCAGTATTTTTAAGAAGTCAAAAAAGTCAAAAACAGCCTAGTTTTCAATTGGAGGCATTTTTGGTCTAAGAAAATATTCCCAATGCTAGAATTTAGATGGATATTAGTGAGTAATTCTTGAAATTAATATATGTCATTTATTTTGTCTATTTAATTGGAATTTTATAATTTTTTTTTATTTATGGGTTTGTGAATGATTGGCCAACATTTGTAAATATTTAAGGTATAGTGAGATGGATCGAAAATGGAAATATTATGTTAGTTCATGAAAGAAATGAACTTAGGATTTATTACATATAAATATGGATAAACCTAGATGGTTATTTATTCAATCTCTAATTAATTTTTAACGAGTCCACATTAATCTATGAATAGATGTATAATTAATTTGGGTATTGTCAAATTAGCTTGAATGGGTAATTTGATGAAATTAGTGAGATTAGCCCAAAAATTACCTAATTAAATAGATGAACTAAATTGGCATATATGTTTTATTAATTTAGTAACCAATTGAAATATAAACCTGAAGTTGACTTTAGTATTGATTTTCACTTATAAATCTTAATTTTAGCTCTTTTAATTAGTTTTAGCCTCTAAATCAATCTTTCATGAACCTTTAATTAGAATAAATATTGAAAAGTTCATAGTATTTTGGTAATTGAATTTGCCTCCCCGTGGATCGATAACTCTTACTTTTTAAAATTTGTACTATATTGACTCGTGCGCTTGTGGTAGGAAAAAAAATAGCTTACAATTTCCCATATGGATTATATCAGCTACTACTATAAAAACTTGAATGAGTTATTCAGTCATGAAGCAGAAATTTCAAAATTTTCTTTTGTTTTATTTTGAAAATCCATTTTAATATAGGTTGGACGATATTTTAAACTCTTTAAAACACTGTCTTAATCGATGTTTAGGATCATAACCCTATAAGGTTTAACCACCAAATTGTGTGTAAAACACAATAATATTTAAAGAGACTTTAGAGATATCAAATATCTCTCATCCTCCTTCGTTTAGCCCCTAAAACATGAATCCTCTAGCTCAACAACATTCCAAAGCTTTGAACTTCATTGGTTCTTAAAAAAGATTGAACCTTTCTCTTTTGATTACTCAAAGCTTGGCTCTAGCTCCTTCGTTTGAGTCTTAAAAGTCTTTGGGATTTAGTTTTGGACCTCCTTTCACCTCCATGCTCTTTCTTTCTTAAAGAACCATAAGAAGAAGATGATGATGTAGAAGAACTATTCTTCAAGCTCTCGGTCTTTCTCTCTCTATAACAAGTATGATTGAGGGAATTTCTTATTCTAACTCTTAGAACTCTTAATTTCTCACTTGGTGGAAGATGATACATAGCGATTGAATATTAGAAAATATGACAAAAATCCACATAGCGATTGAATATTAGAAAATATGACAAGAATCCACCTTTTACCATACAACTTTTCACTAACTTTTTCTTAAATTAAGAAGTAGATAGTGGAAAGTTGTTGGATGAAGTTGACATGTTGTTTCCTAACAAAAACTTTCTAATTTCCATGATACCCTTATAACATAAAGGTATTTATTAATGGACCATGATAGTGGAAAATCTCTACTAATCCATAATTGCCACATCAAATGTGGATTAGACTAAATATCTTATGCTTAGGCCTAATTAATTTAGTTTGTCCAAAACCATTTCAATCTAGTCTTTTTTCATTTATATCTCATATAAATTATGACTTAATTGAAATTATCTCTTTGTGAATTAAACTTTAAGACATGTTAGGGTCTTTAAGACTAAATATATCGTGCCAAGTACAGGCCATTAACGTGGCTTAGGGTTGTCCGAGTTCAAGGAGATTTTATCACATGTCCCTCCAACAGACCCTAGTCAAATACTGATGGACACTTAATTTGATCGAGCACCTAGTGTAAGACGAGTACATGGAGCGAGGTATGCCTTGCTCTGACCTTTTTGAACCATCAAGCGGAAAATTTCCCACTTAATGCTCCTGGTTATACACATGTTGGCCATCCTATGCCTCTCTATAAGGCTCGATATCTTTTCAGTTTCTTGGCCTTATCTTCAGTCATCGCGTATCCTTCTTAAACAGACTTAGTAACATGGACGATGCTGTCTTCTGCCCTTTCACGCCTATATAAGAGAAAAAAAACCCTCTAATGCCTACTTTTTCTTGATTTCCTAATCTCGTTCTTCTTTCTCACCTATAGTACTCTCTATTTTTGGAATTTTTCGGCAACTCCTTCCTTCTTCAATCACCGTCAGTGCCTGATTCCCATAATTTCCAAGTAAATTTTTACCCACTAACTCCAACTTCCCCTTTATTTCTTCTTTCTCTTTATTACACATCATGAGTGACCATAGTGATAGTCAAAACCTAGAGGGGTCCCTGTCCCATTTTTCTGACCATGGCTTGAGCCGTGAACAGAGACCCTCCATTAGTATTGAGTACTTCAGGGGGGAGGCTACTTCTAGACCTGATCAACCACTCCTAGAGAACCCTACACAAAAGAAAAGAAGGATAGAACCTAGTGAAGGGGTCCAAACTAATCGAGAAAATGAGGGGGCAATTGTCCCATGTGAGGGCAGGGAATAAGATCTCCCTAAAGTAGACCCCCAGTAGATTGGGGATGACTGGGATAGTGAGCCCGAGTAGGGTGAAGGGGAGATCCAATCGTCTGTACCCCCTAAAACCAAGAAAAGGAAGAAGGTCTCTTCCAGTTAGAAATAGAGGACAACTGCCTGACAAAAGACCCCTGGAGTAGATTTGTTACATACTGTGCTAACTTTTGCTGAATTGAAGGAGATCAGGGAAGAATTTTCATTCCCAAATGACTATATGACAGGTCTCCCTATTAGCTTGCAAAGGGCGACCTCTATACCTTCTAAAGGCCAAATGATTTATTATGTTGCCCTTGTGTCTGGGTTGAGGTTCCCCCTCTCTAATTTGGACGAGGCTTGGCTTTGAGCCGATAATATACCAATCTCCGAGGTTCATCCCAACTCCTAGAGTCATTCCAGGAAGAAAGCTTGACCGTGTCACCTTCAAGCACAAGAGAATAAGAAGTACTTCGAGTTGCCTTCATCGTTAAAGCCTGCCTGAAAGCAAAAGTATTTTTCTGTATATCTTAAAGTCCTCACATCCCTACCTAAACACTGAAATGAGGACATCTCCATCATTCGCAAAAAGCGTCTTCCTGATGTAACAAGAACCAAGGGGAGCAGTTAAGATTGATAATTGAGTGGGTGGATAACAATGGGAAGTATGATAGCAAATCCTTAGTCAAAACTTGGCACTCAAGGAGAGTAGTAGATAAACAAGGGTGTCTGCTCAACCCATCTGGGGGTACCGATCTCTTTCCCTTGTGTTTTATGTTTCATGATTATACTAACTGACCTCTCACCTCCTTCTTTGTTGCAGATATGTTAACCATCTTAAGAAATATGAAGGAGAAAAAAGCACAAGCCCAAAGGGCTCAAGTTGGAAATGTCATTCCCCTTCCTTCGATCCTGCCTCTCACAGAGCAACTCGAGATTAGGGCTCCAACAGCTTCCACTGCAGCTCCAACTGGAGGTCCGCCTAACGTGGTGGCCATCTCTTCTGAGGGAGAAGGTGACCATCCTGTGGCCTCCCCCGCTACTGCTCGTTCAAAGCGCCCGAGGGAGGAGATCATCTCTACTGAGGCTAGAGCCATAACTATGAATACTTCCCCATCCTCTAGGGGTGTCATAGTTGGCATCCTTGTGTAGAACTCTGGCCCTAATCCCAGTTTGGAAGACCATTAAATTGCTAGAAAGGTGGTCAGTTAGCTCATCCCTTCTACAGATCTGTAACGCCTCAAGGCTATGTCAGATGAGGAGATAGGGGATGAAAGTTGTAGCAAGGCCTTAATGGTATGATTCCTCTCTATTCTCCTTTGGTTTGTCATTTTCTCAATGTATTTATTGATCCCCTTATGCTTAAATTTAGCTGGCTGAGTTAGTCCTAGCTCAGAGTACTTCCCTGGCTCGTCGTTCAGCAATGAGGGGGACGAGTCCCTAGCAAAAAAGTATATATATTTTCTTTTATTTTACTTGACGCATGTTTGTATTTTTATTTTTGTTTTTGAGCGAGCTATATGCCTCCATCTCTTTATTATGCTTTTCTTGGTTACACTGACAATCTCAAGTTGTTCCTCTAATATGACAATCTTATGATCGCTCTTGACATAGATGATCTTAGGATCGTTCTATTATTGGGATGATCTTAGGATCATTCTTTTTTTAGGATGATCTTAGGATCATTATTTTATTGGGACAATCTTCAGATTATTCTTCTATTGGTATGATCTTAAGATCGTTCTTTTATTGGGGTGATCTTAAGATCGGTATTTTATTTGGACGATCTTAAGATCGCTCTTTTCGAGGGGGGTCGTCTTTTCAGAGGGTCTCCCTTAGGTTACTTTCCCAAAGCATTCTTTTGATCACACATTGCATGAGGTGGTAAACTGGATCATGCTCCCAAAGTTGAAAATAAAAATTTGGCTTTAAACTGGCATTCCAAGAAAAACTTATTTTATTCATAGTGCCAAAATCAGTAGACATATCCAGACATCCCAACTAGGTCGGGACCCCCTTAGCGTCCTCATCATCTGCCTAGACTTAAACAGAGTATAATAATGAATTGAAATAAAATTGCATAAATAATAAACAATTATCTAAACATAATGCTTCTTTAAGTTGTCAACATTCCAAGTGTGAGGTAGGATCTTCCTTTTTGGATCTTCCAGCTAATATGCTCTTAATCTTATCACCTTATTGATCATATAGGGGCCTTCCCAATTGGGTTGAAGCTTTCCCACTCCTGCATTACCTTTTGATAGCTCGACCTTCCTTAAGACGAGGTCCTCAACCTTAAATGCTTTATGCTTAACTTTCTTGTCATGGTAACTCGTTATATTCTACTTGTAACTAACCATTCTTGCATAGGCCAGGTCTCTCAACTCTTCCACCAGATCGAGGTCTGCCCTTCTTTCTGACGCTTGATCTACCATCTAGTGGAACTCCACCCTAAAGGATGGTTATCCGATCTCCACTGGTACCACAGCCTCACTTCCATATACTAGGGAGAATGGTGTTTCTCATGTTGTTGTGCGAGGTGTGGTTTTATAGCTCCATAGGACTCTATTGAGCTCGTCCACCCAGTTTCCCTTCTTATCATCGAGCCTCTTTTTAAGACCTTGTATCAAGGTTTTGTTGGTGAGTTTTGTTTGCCATTAGTATGTGAGTGTGCTGCTAAAGAGAAACGCAGGTCGATCCCCAGCCCCTAGCAGTAGGATTTGAATTGTTTTGAGTCAAACTATTTTCCATTGTATGTAATGAGAACCCTTAGGATTCCAAACTTGCTCATAATAAACTTGTCAACAAAGTCAATAACTTTATTATGGGTGATAGTAGCTACCGATTCGGTATCTAGCCATTTCAAAAAATGCTCCACCGCCACTATTAGGAACTTACACTGTCTTATAAAGGTCAGGAAAGGCCCTAATATGTCGATTTCCCACTGATAGAAGGGTCAGGTCACCCCTATAGGTGAAAGGGATGATGTTGGCGCTCTTTGCACATTTGCGTGCTCTTGGCACTTGAGCCATTTTTTCACCAAGTCTTCTGAATCTGCCTTGATGGTGGGCTAATAGTATACATAGTAGGACTATCCTAGTCAAGGTCATACTAGCTTCATGAGCTCCACAAATACCTTCATGAATCTCCCTCAGTACATACTCCCCTAGTTCAGTAGTGACACATCTCGTCTATGGATGAGTTCGAGATCTATGATACAGGTCACCCATATACCAACTATACTCCTTGGATCTTAGGATCACTCTCTCAGCCTCCTTCTTATCTTGAGGGAGTTTTCCTTTCGACAACCAGTTAACCAAGGGCTCCATCTAACTCCCCTTCCATTCTATATGTCATAATTGTTTACTCTGAGCCGTCAGAGTTTTTTGCAAGGCAAATGGTACGTTCTTCAATTCCTTAACACCACTCTAGGATGCTGAGTGTCTCTGACCTTGGGACATGAATGACCTTCCAGCCCTTCCGCATCATCTGTTTGGTTGTCTCTACAGGCCTTCATTTCAAACCTTGAAATTTCCCTGGATTTGATTCACTGCTAATTGGGAGTCACTATAGATTGTCAAGTTCTTGACCTCCAGTTCCTTAGATAATTTTAGCTCAATCAACAATGCCTCATACTCTGCTTTGTTGTTGGAGCTATTGAAGTCCAGCCTTATTTCATACTGTATCACTATATTATGGGGCCCTTTTATTACAATGCCCACTTTTACCCCTTCATCACAATCAGTTCCATCTACCCACATCTATCATGTTTTTTTGGGATGAGCTGTGTAT
>CAOJBK014953884.1:0-10932 GCA_948294925.1 Codiaeum variegatum
ATTATATATTCTAAACCAGACTTCTAAACGTAATTAATGTTTTGTTTTTTGTCAGAAAATTAGTGACGGAAATTTTTTATCATAAATGCATTTTTTCGTCGCTAATGTGTCGTTATTTATGAAAATATTACTGACGCATTAATATTTATTACTGACGCGAAAATTGGCGTCAATAAATTACTGACATAATTTTTTGGTCAGTAAATGGTCAGTAATTAATTAATTAATTACTGACGCCAAGCAGTAATTTACTGACGCCAAAATTGAGTCCCTAATTACTGACGCCGAATTTTTCGCGTCAATATTTTTTTTCCTGTCGGAGGAAATACCGTCGCAATTTCCGCGTCAGTAAAGCACTGTTTGGTATCAGTAACTTGAATTACTGACGCCAAAACTGACTTTTACTGACGCGGAAATTGCGTCAGTAAAAGTCAGTTTTTTGTAGTGTATTCTACATTACTGAATTATTGGTTCTATATTTTGGTTAAAGTTTCTTATAAGATGTTAAGGTTTAACACTTCATTTTTTTTTTTGCTTTTTTATTTTCAGGTTTGCTGATGGTTTTGGTGCTGGAACAATTTGGGTGTGTATCGGCAAAGGAAGATGAACATAGGAAGAACTTTATTATGCTATTTTACAGATTTTCTTTTATAATATTTTAAGGATATTTCTATTATGGATATTTAAGTTGTGAATGTATATGAAACTTAAATATTATGGATATTTTAATGTATTTAATATTATTATTGGTAAAAAAGATGTTGCACTTTTTAAAAAATATTATCTTAGGTAAAAAAATTTGTTGCAATTGAAAAAAAATTATTACCTTAGGTAAAAGAAAATTGTTGTAAAGAAATTTATAAAATGTTGCCCTGAAAAATTGTTGTAATAGATAAAAACTATTGCTAAATATAAATTGTTGCCTTTGATTTAGTAAAATGTTGCTCACTTTTTTTACTTCAATTGGTGTTGCATTAGGTCCAACAATGGCAACATTTTTTTACCGTTGCCTTTGGGTGTAAAAAGTGTTACCTTAGACCCTTATGGCAATGACAAAAAACCTAACAATTTCAAAAAGGTGAATATGTTGCCTTAAATACCTAATGCAACACAAAAAATGACCTAATACAACATTTTTTTCTCATTGTATTAGGCCATTTAGAGTGTAGTGGTGCTCTATTTAGTCTACTCTCAAAGCATTATATCATTAATAAAGTCTTCATTCTCAATAAGCGTTCTAAGAGGAACAAACTATTTTCTTTCATTCACTTGCAATCTTTTAGGAATTCCACTTTGTTTTGAAATACCTAAATTATTTTTCTATTAATGAGTCTAAACTCTTTACAGTTATTTCCTTTTTTAGCCACACCATAAATTAAACCCTAACCTAGCATCTCAATTTACCCATGCTAAACCTACCATGTAACCCAAGAAAAGAACTATGGAGTTTAAATTGAGGGATGATCAATCATATGCCGAAGTAACCATCTCAAATCCAAATCACTCAAATGTTGATGGTAGATATCTCTATGTCTAGTCCATTTATGACTGGCTACAGAGATCATTGATTGGTTATCTTTGTGATCCTAAATTAATTTTCTCTATACAACAAACCTTGCTAGAATATAATATCAGGTTTTGCACTATGGGTATATCAATGTCGTTACTGACCTTTGAGAACTTAGAGATGAAAGAGGCTTATCTATAATTAGTTCCTTTATTGGGAAGTAGTTCACCAATTTACAAACCTATCAGTCTAACCTTGCACCCTTGAGAAGATTTGTTTAGCTTCACCTACTCGGAGTCCTTCTAAATGTTACGAAAATGATTTTTTTCCTTTTGATTTTAAAATTCTTTGGGAATTTTGTGGCTCTAAAACCTGTTACTTTTAAAATGTAGTGCTTTGATGAAGCTACCTCCTCACCATTAACACAACTCAGAGAGTTGATTTTGGTGACAAGTTCATTCCTATTCCTATGGTTGAAGATCACTGAAGCCCTTTTTTCTTAGATCATGATGATGAGGATTTGTCATCCAATTCTAGAAGCTCCTCTACTACCTTTATTGCTTATAATGATGATTTGAATAAAGTTATAAGAAGGCCTGAACATGTTGATAATGCTTTCATCTTATCTGATAAGTCTCTTCCAACTGAAGCCGATGCGACAGTTTTAATGAACACCTTGCCTCATACCTCCTCTAGTAAACATACTAATAACATTGCCACTTTTAATATTCCATTGGACTACCAGCCACCAGAGCACTTTGCACCACCGCCTATCTTAGGCACCGTAGAGCTTTCAAAAGAAAAAATTGAGGTAACTTTGCAGGATAGCCCTTTGGTTACTGAAGTTGTCACTTCCCCTAGTAAAGTTCCACTTTCACAGGCTATTGTAGTTATGCCAAAAAGTGTTGTTGCAAAGTTATGGGCATACAGGTCCCTTGAAGACATCATCAACCATCCCAAATTCATCAAATTGATAAGACCAAGGCCAAGGAGAAAAGGGAGAAAATAAAGCAAGATCAAGACTATGCTTACTATAGATAGTGACATTGTGCATAGTAATTCAAGGCTCGGTTTAGATAACATTCCAGATTGTAATATAAACTTTGAGGCAGTTGAAACCTTATAGTTGGGTAAATAGCTTGGATTTAATTTTTAGGTTGACGATGATCAGACCCTTACAACTATTCTAGATTTAATCTCGAAAGCCTATAATGCTTGGAACAAAGATGGCCAGTAAGTCATGTATCTGTTAGCTTCGCTCTCTTTTCTCTTTTACTATGGTTTCTTTGATTTCAAAGAACACAAGTGTTTTTAAAATTTTCACAAGTACGGTCATCTTAATGTGCTTCTCGCTAAGTACAAAGCCAAGTTTTGTATCATTTTAGGCTCTAAATGCTCTTCAGTTGACTTTGCTTTCATTTATAATATCTGGGGAATGGGAAATTTCAGCTGGCTTTTCAGCCTTTCTTTGAATGCCTCAGGTGGTGTCATTCTATCTTGGGATACTAGTATTTTTACTATGTCTCACCATGTTGTTAGTCGTTCTTGGATTGATTTACATGGCTCTTTTACTGCATGTATTGGTGATTTTTAATTATTATCATCTATGCGCCTTGTAATCACACTCTTCACCAGCGATTGTGGAATGATTTAACTACTTATATTAAAAGCTCCACCTTAGCTCCTATTCTTCTTATTGGTGATTTCAACCAAATTGTTGATGCGATAGACCATAAACTTGTTTTAAAAAACAATACGGGCATCAAAGCTTTTAATGATTTTATTCTCTCTAATGTGCTAATGGACTTGAACCTCAAAGGAACCATTTACACATGTTGCAACAAAATTAGTATTAGTAGAATAGATCATGGCTTTATTAATTCATCCTAGTTGATAGCCTTTTTACTATGCTAACTTAATTCCTTGCCTAGAGGCTCTTCAAACCATAATGCACTTTTGTACTTAGGATTGTTGGTGGACTTCTTCTGGCTTTGGTAATATGGTTCATGATTTTTAGGTCTTTGTACCCAGGTTAATTCCTTTTATAGAGAGCTTAAGAAGCTTATGCACTTCTTTTTTGTCTGGAATTGGTATTCTTTTGGCTATGTTGATCAGAATATTAATGCTCTGACCCTTGATATTAAGAGATTGGATATGATTTCTAAGACTAAAAGCCTTGTAAGCTCGAAGAAAACTAATCTTTTTTATCTTAAACAACACCACCACTCTCTTTTGAAATACCAATAATCTATTTGGAAGAAGAAATCACGAGTTGGCTAGTGTAAACTTGGTGATTGCAACACACTTTTTTTTTCATCATCAAATAGATTCAAAAAAAAATTTTATTTTATTTTAATAGGTGACACTATTATGCATGATCAAGCTTCAAGCTCTAAAGCTTTTTTCTATCACTTTTCTACTTGGTTCAAAAAAGATCCCATTATTGATGCTTTCATTGAGGGGCTCCCTCTTAAGCACCTATCAGCCACTTAATCTTCTTCCCTTGAAATTCCCTTTACTTTGGAGGAGATTCGAGCAATGATTTTGTCATGTGGTTCTTCTAAAGCCCTAGGACTTGATGGTGTTAATTTTTATTTTCACAAGCAAGCTTGCAGTTTTATCAAGGATGATAGTTGTGCCTTGATCAATTATTTCTATGTTATAGGGAAATTTCCAAAGGAAATCAAATGTTCTTTTATCACTCTTGTGCCTAAGAAAATCGATGCTTGTAGAGTTGAGGACTTTTGACCCATTTCTCCCATACATGGACTATACAAAATAATAGCACATCTCTTACCCAACAAGGAGTTATGGATGATGTGATCACGCCCAACAAGTATTCATTCATTATAGGAAGACATATTTTAAACAGTTTTTTAGTTGCTAATGAGATCATTGATGCTTGTAGGAAACTGAATCTCCCATTGCATCCTTTTTAAATTTTATTTTGAAAAAGCCTTTGATTCAGTAAAGTGGAGATATTTGCATCAGGTACTTAAGGCACTTGGATTTGGTAGAAAATGGTGTGGCTAGATCCTAGAGTGCTTAGTTGATTCTAAAGCTTCCATTCTGGTTAATGATACTCCTTCAGTTGAATTTAAATTTTTCAATGGAGTGAAAAAGGTTGTATCATATCTCCTTTTCTATTTATTTCAGCTCTACAATCTCTCTCTATCTTGATTGATGTCATGGTGCATAAGGGTTTATTCTCTAGTTTCTATATGCCTGATTCTACGAGTATTATTTCACACATGCAATTTGTAAGTGATGTGCTCATCTTCTCTTCTCATGCTATTCCAAAATGTTAGAACCTTATAAGGATGCTTCATTGTTTCTCTTTAGCTTATGTCATGAATTTTTTTTTTCAAAAGCTCCATTGCATGGATTAAGGTTGAGGACTCTTTGATTCAATCCATTGTGAGTTCTATTTTTTGCAAGATTATCAAACTGCCATTAACCTATTTGAGCTTGCCTCTAGGTTCATCTCCTAACATAATTGCTACTTAGGAACCAATTATTGTTAAGATTAAGTCTAAACTTGGTTTTTGGAAATGGAGAATTCATTCTTAAGCTGGTTGTCTTACCCTCATCAAATCTATTATTACTTCTCTCCATCTATGCTATTGTCTATTTTTAAGGTTTGTAAAATGGTGGACAACTCGATTAGTAAACATATATTCACTTTCTTTTGGTCTAAAGGTTCCTCTAACACTGTTATGCATCGTGTTTCATGGAACAAACTTCCTCTTTAGGAGCCTTGGGCATTGTACTCCATAATAGAGCTCTTCTTTTCAAATGGCTTTTACACCTTAGTGATGGTTTAAAATCCATTTGGAAACATTTTATTTTTAATAAGCATGAGCATTTTCATGTTGATTTCCTTCCTAGCCATACATACAAACGTTACTCCAGAATTTGGAGTAGAATTCTCTTCAATATATATTTATGATTCTTACTCCTCTTCTATTTGAAAACATATTAAATTGATTATTGGTAATAGGGAATCCATTCTCTTTAGGACTTATTTTTGGTGTGGCTTTTGTATTTTGGCGGAAGCTTTCCTTGGTCTCTTCTTTATTTCCTACTAATAAATATGTCTTTATCTATAAGATGGGTTATTTGGAGGGGTGCGTGTGGTGCTGGCGTTTGTCTTGGTTGAAATTCTTTCTCCTGCTGAATATAATAGATCAATTGAACCGTTGTCCCTTCTGCTACAGGCTATTCCACGGTAAGGTATGGCAAGCCTTGTGACTTGGTCCTGCTAGGGTTCTATTTAATTCTCTATCTACTCCCTCTACACTATTTTTATGTTTGCAAATACTAGCTCTAAATATGTTTTGCAACATTTAAGGTGCACTTACGTCCCTCCAAAAGTCAAATTGTTCAGCTAGCTTTTATTACGAAATGGTATTGGCACCAAGGATTTCCTCTTCAACTATGACCTTTACAGCCTTGGAGACAATTATTGTTGCTTCTATGGCAAATTCAAAGAGACTTCATGCCATCTTTTCTTAGGTTTCCTTTTCTCCTGAAAATGTTTGGTGTTTTTCCTAAACTTGTGGGAAGTGAGTATTGCAATGCCTATTGATTTTATTGAGTTCCATAAATTATGGTCATCTTTTGCTAAAGGCAATTTTCAAAAGAATTTTTGAAACATTTTATTCTATGCTATCTTATGGAGCTTATAGCTTTTGAGGAATGACATTGTTTTTAACAATATAGAGGCAGATTTTCAGAATTGTATTGACAGTATTTTTTCTGCAATTGGCACTGGATCAAAGCTCCCCTTATGATATCTTAGACCTTTAGATCTCTTCTCTTGGCATCAAACATTTGTGCAACTCCCGCAGAAGGCTTAGCACTTTGTAGTCTTTAAGCATTTTCTTTTCTTTTCCATGTACTTTTAGTGATTCTTTGCTTCTTCATACTTTCGATGACTCTTTTACTTAGTCCATAAGAATGGATTTTTTCATTGTCTGATCTGCTTTGGTTAAGATGATTTTTTACCTTATTTAATAAAAGAATAAGATTTATGAAAAAAAAGTAACAAAATAGTTAAATAGTTAATTTGATTAAATCTTAAAAATTCCTGTCTTTTTTTAAAATGTAAAGATAAAATAATTAATTTGATCAAATCTTAGAATTTTATAATAATTTATCCTAAAAATTTGATAGTTTGATATTTATTTTTTAATTTATCTATTATTTCAATTTTGCATATGCTCTTTAATAGTACTACCTCTTTTAAGATCAATAAAAAAAAATGTTGGCAACCGATGACTACTTCAACTGTCGAGGACCAACATCTCTTGCCAACCACTGACAATCAATATTTGCTACAACCGACCATCAATTTTGTTATTTTTATATTATTTTTATTTAATAATAAATATTTGAATTAAAATTTTATAATGGTACTAACTAAAAAATTTTAAATTTTTTTTATTTTTAATATAATCAAATAATTAAAAAATATAGTTTTTTTTTTAATTTTAAAAATAAATTAATTTTATTTTTTAGAGAAAATAAAAAATTCATTAATAGATAATCATATGACATATACAGTTGAGATTGAATTCAACATAATATAAATTGAAAAATCAGAAAATAATCTTTTGAGAAAGCTAATTAGCAAAAAAAATTGTTGTTGTGGAACGACTTTCATATTGATGTATTTCAAATCACTACTTTCTCTCTGAATACCTCGCTATATTCATGGCTTTCTTGATTAATAATTAGATCTAAAATATTAAACCACAGCTTGAAGTAGAAGATCCACCATAGAGCCAAATTCTTATTTATCAATATCTAAAATTTTTAAAAAAAAAAACTCTAAAAAAATGAGAGAAAATCACATCTATCAAAATATAAGAAAAATTAACTCTCACAATTATCAAAGAGACAAACTTTATTGAAAAATTAAAATTGTAAAAAATTAAATAATACGATAAAATTAAAAAATTTGTGGCTTATTATCAAGGATTAAACGATGATATCAACCCTTTAAGGAGGCTAGGGTTTTTATAGAGTTAAATAATTATAGTACTATTGCCTGTGTTAGACTATTTCAAGATGGTAATTCAATTCCTTTCTGAAAAAATATGGTATTTAATTCAACTACAAATTAGATTTGCGATCCTTGAATTCCAATCTTCTCCATGCACGAAGAAGAATTCAATCAGTTTTCTTTTTCTTGTAATTTTTTACAATGAAGAAAAATTCAATCATTAATAAAACTAGCGTTTCAATTACTGGCTCGTACAAAAAGAAGATTAAACTACAGAAAAGACTTATTTCATGAAGACTTCAAAGTTTATACCATATATTTCCGATATTACGAAATGTACACGTAAGATGTTTCCTCATGCATTATTAAATAATTCAATAATGAAATAATATATGAAACAGTATATGTAAATAGTTGGATTATATAGCTTTTCTTCACTAAACTGGCTAATCAATTCCAGTTTAATCTAATTTCTTACAAATGAAATATTAGTCATAGCTAAAAAAAATATAAGCAAACTGAATTTTTTATTTGGATTGTGGTTTATTAGATTTGAACGTATTGTTGAAATCCGGTTTGTTGATTTTGACCAAGTGAGTGTACAAATTTCCGTAGACTCGTAAATGATATAGTTAGAGAGGTCTAAATGAATGGTTTAGAAGACTACTTCAATGGGATTGGCTAGAAAAAAAAAAAAAAACAAAAAGACTATTTTAATGTTTAAGTCAAATTTCTTTTTTATTAAAGAATAATATATTTTTGTTTGCGCAAAATTTAAAGTTCCAACCCGTTTAAGACACTCGGGTATGGAAAAATTGATCTAAGGGTCTTTAGTCTTTAGACTGTTAAAAATGATTTTATGAGTTTTTCCGTCTCAGTTTAGGTCAGATCAATACATAATAAAAATATAATATCCAAAATGAATATTATATTAAATTCACAACCAATGATCCAAATAGACAATATTTTTTATATTTTTCTTTAATTACAAAGCTCGAAACAAAAGTAAGTAAAAATGAACTAAGAAATATAAGAGTAAATATAAGTTCGGATATGTGTTCCTCGATTTAGTTTGGACGTCTCCGACGGTTGCCCTTTTTAGGGATCTAGTTGGATCTTTATCTCCCAGATACAGGTTGATCCGTTGCTGGGAGCTCCTAGTCCGGAGGAATGGGTTTTGGTATATAGGCAGGAGTTGTCAACCACTTCTTCTTTTGGAGATGTAAACAAAGGCCATCACTTCGATGAGACAACTGCAGTCTGGAGATTGGAAATTCTAATTTACGCTACTCCTAGGGTTTTTGCCGGAGTAAAGAGATAAGTTTGAGTGTTGAGATGATCAGATCCTTTACCTTAGAATTTCGAGCCCTTTTTATAGGTTCCTAAGGCCGTGGGAACCTGTCATAGGGTTAGTGTTTTAGGGCTTGGGCCTTTGATTTATGCTTTTGCGTCAAAAGCCCTCATTCAATGGTTTCTAAGGATAGGCTATTTGGACCCTTAGAGAGTGAGCTTAGCCTCTATCAGTTATATGAGCCAAGTACCTCCGCCAGGAGCTTTGAAGATTGGGGCCTTTGGAGAAGGCTTGGCTCGCTTGGTGATTCTAGGCCTCACCATGAGTATTGGAATGAAGGCCCACGAGTCAGGTTATGGTCTTTGGGCTTCGCCAAGAGGCTAAGGCCAGGGCCTACTTTTTTGAAGGCCCTAGGCGTCGCCACGGGTCTTGAAGAGAGACTTGATTCAAGATCTAGAGAGCCTATTTGGCTTGGGCCTCGCCACGAGAAACATATTGAGGCATGAGGCCCCTTTTGGGGAATGGAAGCCATTAATCATCATAATATGGGTCTGATCCTTGGCCGGTGTTAACAATGTTCCCTGTATCCCTTGCTGAGATATCTTAATGCTACTTGGCTAGGGAAGCAACCATACCAGCCTTAACAGTTCTAGCATTACTCCTTCGTCGACAAAGGTTCACACACTGGCTAGGGTTTATTGTGTGACGTTTTAACTATCTTGTCAGCTGTCCTTTCGACTTCTGACGTTTCAACTCCTTTCCCACCTAAAATTTTTGCCTCGAGGAGTGGAAAGGCAACTTCATTAATGGGGCTATATATTCTTCTTCCTTAACCATTTCACACATTATCTGCTAAAGACGGTCAATAACTTCTAAAGCTCCTTTGCTGATTTTTTTCTCTAGGTAAGTTCTCTGCCTTTTTCTTTTATCCCTTAAGATTTTCGTTTATGACCTAGGATCTAACTAAAACTTTCTTTTCTCATCTTCGATAGTCCCATAACCACAAAAATGACTAAGTCCAAAAAGATTGATTCAACTGTCGATCCAATCCAAGCTCATTGCGATATCATCGATACTAAAGGGGTTGTTAACCGGATACTCATCCCTTACTCTAGTGATTACATGATTGGGCCTTGCTATAGTTCACCTCCAGAGTGCCTTCCCGGGTTTCTTATTCAGGGAGGATTATCCTCCTAGGGTGAGCCATGAAAACTTAATGTCAGTTTGGGAGAAATTTCCCATAATAAAAACTTAGCCCATTCTTAATAACGACTTTAGGTCTTGGTACCTTAGAATGCAGCCCACCTTCCATGATTCTTGCGTCGACGCAGGTACTGATAGGGTGTTAGAAATGTTCCTTAAACCCTTACTGATCAATCGTTCTGTGTTATTCTCAGCCCAGTTGTTCTAGTCCCCTAGAAGTAATGTTTTCACCTTTAGATTCGGCATGATGACCCATACCCTTTATGATATCGTTGTTCTTCTAAGGGTGACGATTACTGGTAACCCTCCCGATCCCTTCTCTCCTCTTTATGATTCTTCCCCTATTTCTCTTTAGAAGATTTCTTATCAACACTTTTATATTGATAATCAATTTCACTAAAAATATCCTTCTTCCAAGGAGCACGTAGCCTTTCTCCCCTACTTCCTTTGTAAATACATATTCTATAGAGCCACCTCCGAGTAGCTAAAGCCCTGGCATCTAGGAAGAGGTATGACCTTAACTGCCTTATTATTTCTAGCATGTACAGAAGTTTCAACTAAATTCTTATTGGCATCGGAGTGTCTTCATTCTCCCATCTCAGGGGCCCAATGTGGGATATCCAACCCTAGTTGATGGCCTATTTCCTTGAGTATGATTATATTCTTGATACTAATACAATTTTTTCCACCTTTGGTCAGTATCTTTACATGTGGACCATTATTAACCCTTCTTATAAAGAAGTGATGGAGCACTTCTATTCCACGCCTATGGTTTGTAGTAAGCATTTTAGTTACTTGAAACTTGTCGCTCACGGTTCCAAGTGGACTCAATTTTTTCCCTCCGAGTCTAATTTTTCTACCAATGATCTCCTTGTTTATGATTGGGTCGATTCTTGGGAAAGTGCTCTAATCACTCGAGACTTG
>CAOJBK014955290.1:0-12188 GCA_948294925.1 Codiaeum variegatum
GATAATTGACTAATTAATTAATCAACTACATTAAGTAAATAATTATTAGGAATCATCTTTAAACCTTAATTAACCACATCACATGTGGATTACGCTAACATCTTCATGTCAAGCTTAATTATTTTTTATCATTAGTCCAAATCCATTTCAATTAGTCCTACCCATTTGTATCCCATACAGACTAAGACTTAATTGAAATTTCCTCTTTGTGAATTAAACATCTAGATATGCTAGGATCCTATAAATTTAATTACATGTTCAATTCTATCATCATTAATAATTAATTAAACCCTTTAATCAATCATTAATATGATATAAATAAGCTAATGGGAATCATCATTTGGTATGTGACTTACTAGATTCATTTTCTAATTAAAAATGGGATGAAGAAACTCTTCCTTCCCACTAAGTGTGTTAACCTAATTCCACACTTAGTCTCATAAGTCATGAGTGATGTCTAGCATAACATATCGTGACTACCCAATTAGAAATGAATGTTAGTGACCATATCCTGGACATAAACATGGACTTCTCGATTATAATTATCATTCACTCGAATCCCTTTATTATAGATTCCTGATCTCAGCTAGGGTCATGGAAAAAGTCAAACCCTATGTGCTAGATCATATGACTTCTATTCGGTATTAGCTCTCAATAAACTAGTTCCAACTAGAAACTCTTTCTAATGAACCTTATCCAACCTGGCTAGGGATTTACATATCAAGAACAACCAAAAGTCATAGGATTCCTTTCTTGATTACCTAAGTTAATGAATCCATTCTTGGTTAAACACTTATCCCAATAAACCGTTGATTATGGCCACCACATGCCATATACCAACACATGATTAGCATGGGTATGTAAGTAGTAAGAAACCATAACCCCTAATATGCCAGATAACATGCCACCTCAAGTATAAGGATTATATGCACAATCATGATCTAGATGATGCAATATTAACTAGTAGGTAATGACCCATCTATCCATCATCTAATGTCACTATTTAGCTTACTCATCTTATGAGTGCTCATGTGTTGTCATGACATCACATGTCTGTAGCATGTGACTCACTACTTTCATACCAATAAGTATCTCATACTTATCATAGATGACAACAGAGGTGATAGTCTTTCGAATTAATGTCTTTCTTGCTAATAATCCTTTGACCTTGAGCATCCTTTAAAGTATCTGTTACAAGGGAAATTTTTCACTCATATTCTCAAACTCTTTAAGAATAGATTCCATACAGAATTCTTAAGGGACCTATATACGTTCGATACTTGCAATAATTTCACTTAAATAACATATATACTAAATCTAGTTAGGTTTTTGTTTACATTCATATGCTGAGTGTACACTCTAGGGAATACACTTCTTACAAGTTTGAAGTCGCAACTATCAGGAAGGTGACTTGGTCCTTAAAGAAATCAGACAAGTTGTAAATGACCCTCAAGGGAAATTCAGACCTCCTTGGAATGGACCATACATCATAAAAAGATCATGTCAGATGGATGCCTCATTTTGATGGATGTCAACGAAAATGAGTTCAGTCATCCCACCAACCTTGATCATCTCAAGAAGTACTTCGTATAGTGTTCTTGTTACATGAACATGCATTCAGGCATCATCATTTTTATAATAAGAACTACATGGACTTGATTCTCTAAAATCATAAGTTGTATTCTAAATTCAAAATTTCAAAATTCAATGTAAGGAGATACATATTTGGTACGGTCCAAAGCATTCAATAAAATCAATTATTTCATTCACTCATATTTGGGCTCTTTAACATTTCATGCAAGAGTTTAAAAAATGAATAAATAAAATCTGAAGAAAGAATGAAACCCGCTAAACTGAAAACCCAAAAGGGCATCTTAGGTAAAATTAAGGGTATAGTCTGCTAGACTGAAAATAGAAAAGGCGGTCTAGGCAACAATAAAGGAGGCTCTCGAAGTTGTAAACACAAAAAGGGCAGCTTAGGCAAAAGTAAGAGCTTAAAAAATAATAAATTCTAGTTCTTATTCATCTTTTGAAACATCCAAAATAAGATACTTGAGATAGAAAATAAAATAGAAATAAACATAATAGAAAGTCTTATTCTCAAAAACCTAAATTTAGATTCAGTCTCGACCTTCAATCTCGGTCAGAAGAGCATATTGTTTTTCCTTTTCCTTATGCCAACAGACTTCAATCCAAAAATTAGTGTACTCAGAAAACTGGCCATAATCGTCACCTTGGATGACCATTTCCCTTGAAAAATCTCTAATCCAATGAGAGAGAAGAGTTATGCTTACTCGGTCATTCACCACAGTTGCTGTGAACAATGGACCATTTAGGGCACATCCTGATTATGTCCCATCTGAAGAAGGACTCTATTAGCCTGATACCAAGACACATACTTAAAACCAAGCAAATACACATGCTTATACCCTTGCTCTTCGGTATGAACTTCTTGATGGTGTACCAGTCGGGCTTCCAAAGCAAATCTGAAGGACTCAGTTCCATTAGTTAGCTAATCCAATCCATCTCAGAGTCAAAGCGGATGATAATCTATCGAGATTGATTCCAAGGTGTAGAGTAGTCCGGTTTATCAAGTCCAGAAATAATCTTGAGATGGTCCCTCAGCCAAATCTAAAGCAAAAAGCAAAGATAAGCCTCAGAACATGCTAAAACTGACAAGCATTAAAAGGGTCTACATACCTGGAGCAGAATTAGACTAATAGACTAAGGTCCTCTTGAATTGAAATTGCAATCCAATCTCAGTAGTGTTTTAACCAAAATAACACCCACAATTGACTTACCCTCACCCATCTTGAGCATCAGATAAGCCACCCTTGCATTTCCCCATCTAACCGGGCCCACAAAGATGTAGCCCGTTTTCAATCCAAAAGCATAAGACTTCAATCTCCAAGCTATCCAAATAGAGTCATCCTTTTATTCCTCCCAAAACATCTCAGCCAAAGCAGGCAGGTCGACCAAGTCATCCTTCATGATATCTGAAGTAGTCTCTATGCTTAAATCCAATAACCTCTTGAAAGAATTGACATAACCTACTAGTTCAACTGGAATAACCAAATCAGCCTCGAGGCTCGTACCAAATAAAATTGAAAATTCCTCAAAGGTCAAACACATCTCATCCATGCTTGCCCTAAAATGAAACTCGTGATCTATCAGATCACAAAAGCATACGCAGGCATTCAAAAATTCCTATCCATCTTGGCACCCCTAAGTGTCGAAAGAGAAGCCATATTTGATGTTGATTCTTTTCACAAGGTCCATTTTCTTACACCAATCATGCATCATGTGACTGAAAAAGGGATCCATGTTGTGAGCAAAAAGAAAAGAAACTGACTTTTTCTATAAAATAATTTTACTTCCTAGTGGTTTTCCGAGTCAAAAATCAATTTCCATACTCCTATTTATAGTGGCATGCAAATTAAGGTAGAAAAATTAATTCAGAAGGCTAAATGCATGAGCCAAGACAAAACGCACACATTTTGACCTAAATACATGTTTTTAGGCCAAAATGCATGCATTTTCGCTCAAACGCATGCATTTTGGCAACCAATGCATGCGTGCGTTTGAGCCATAAGACATGCATTTTGAGCTAAATGCACATGTTTAGTTGTCACATGCTAGCACTGACCGACCTGTCTAAATAATTCGTTTCGATCCAATTTGATTCCATTTCGCTCAATTTTCTACCAAAAATGTTTTTTTTTTCGAACGAAATCACTTTTGAAAAATCAGAAAATCACGAAAATGAAAATTTTCCAAATTTTCATAAAAATTAAATAGGAGTTTAATGTGCAAAACAAAATTAGAAATTGTTTTTACAAAAGCCCACAATTGGGGCTCAAATATAGTCAAAGCATAAATCATGCATCATTCTTAGCCTCCTCCTCAACCTCTTCCTCCTCAGGGTCGACCTGCACCCTATGGCATTTGATAGCTCTTAACTTCAGCTGGTTTCTCAGTATACTCAACTCTATGAGAGTGGTACTGAAGTTGAATATCATCCTCTAGTGGATATCGACACCTTGACCATGAATCAGACTAGGAACCTGTAAAGAGCAGACAAATAAAAAAGGTCAAAAGCTATTAATAGGAAAAGAAAATGTAAACAACAAAGGGTCTAAAGAATACTCACCATATCAGGGAGATGATCAAAGTTTACCCAAGGCTCTCTAGGCATATGATCATGGCCTATATGATGAACTCGAATGGCACCTAAGGCATGAGTGTAGGCAACTCGATCAGTCATATGGGGAAGTGCATGCCAGGTCTGAATGGAACTAGATGGCATGCATGATGTGGAGGCACTCATGCCTGAAGAAGCAGAGCTATTATGGCCCGTGTCCCGACTGCTACTCCCATAGTGAAGCCTCCACCTCTAGCTAGTAGCAGTGCCCACTTTCTAAGCCCAACCCTAACCATCCTAAAATGGGGGCATCCTAAAATGAGCGGCCATGAAATCTAGATACAAGGCATCCATAAGCAGATAGTACCCTCAAGCTCTCCCCACTTTCCAATAAGTCTAAAAATCACCAGATACCCTCTCTCATATCTGTACCAGTGGATTAGTGGGTAGCACCATTTCTTCAGTAGATTGAGCCATCACATGCTCACCATCTAATCAGACGATCTAAGTAGAACCCATCTCTGAGTAAGGTGATACCAATAGAGTTATGGTCCTCACCATCCAGCAAAACCATAGAGAAAGACATCTAAACAACCTACAATTGCCAAGAACACAAGACATGTTATAAACTCATATGGAAAAAGGGTGAGTTATTAAAACATACCCCAGTAAATGTGGTTAGAATGTGACGATACTCAAAAAAAGTGAAACTATCCTAGTTCAGAAGCTAAGACTCCTTGCACCATATCCTCCCTACTGGAAGTGGAAGTTAGTGTCGATGCATGATCTTGGGATCAATCGTCCTGATGTGGGCAAAGCCCTAAAGCTGCAAAAGAAAAGAAAAATTTAGTGATATACCAAAAATCAAGGCAGTCTAAAGAATACAAAAGGTAATACTAACCTCCCAAATGATAGCAATCGTATGGATAGCTGCTCTAGTAAGCCTAGCTAGAATGCCCATGCCTCTATATGCCATGCCTAAAGCTGCTCTAGCCCTATCATACTCACCCAACTCACTCAAATAATCTAATGAAGCCAGGATCCCTAGGTCAACCCAATCAGGTTCATTGTATAGAAAGATGGTGGATACGATGATCAGTAGGTTGACTTTAGCACACAGGTCAACAGAATACTACGCTGGATCCATCTAGGACAACAGGTCCAATAAGTCATTCTTGGGAAACATATGGCATCATTTCATTCCAACGACTCTCCAATCAAATGGGCCACATCATACATAGGGCGCGTTAGTGTGTCAAAAATGATAGGCCTATGCCAAAATCGTATACCTACCAAGCAGGACCACTCAAAGGATTTGTGGTCATCTCCCCCATTTGTAAGTGAAATGTGTTGGTGGTCTGCTACCACCTCTCAACAAGAGCGAAAATTAGGTTACTATTAAGAGATTGATCTACATCCAAACTCATCTAGCAAAAAAGGTGAGCTGGAGCAGTGCGCCGAGCCACAGCCTCATGCCCGTGCAAGAAGGCTATCACGCTACCTAACTTCGATCTACCTCCTCTCATGCTAAAAGTTTCATTCTACAGGTATGTATTTAAAATCAATGTTTTTCTTTATTTATTTCTGACTCTACTTTATCTTGTAGCAAAAGAAATGATACGAAAAATTCAAGTTGAAAAGGAAATGAAATACAAACCGAAGGAAAGCCATGCCAACTCGCATGGTCTTGACGATTCTCTAGAAGGCTGATATTCATAAGTGTGGGAGGTTCCTATTGATCCATTAGCAAGTGATTGGTAGTTTCCTACTCTGGTAACAAAAAAATTAGCAAAATCAGGCAAACTAGTGGATGAATCAAGCAAGTCACCAATTAATTCCTCCATAGTAAAACTATGTTGCGAATCATCAATAGTCCCACTGAGTGTGGGGATGTAAAAAGTATAGATCTCCTCTCTCACTAAAGATGTACTCAAGCATGCTGATAAATCTTCCACCTCCTCGAAAGTGTCATCCGATATCATCCAAAATTTCTTGCCGAGTCAGAAAGGTAAAAGAAGAGAATTTGAGAAATGAAATGAGAAAAGTGAAGTTGTGAGTTCAAATGAAACTTGAAGCCTTTATATAAGGAAAAGCTTAACCATAACATTAAATGTGTTCACACTTATTAGTCACATTTTCACAAATGAGACTACTAATGGAGGTAGTTGTGAACCCTACATTTTACACCATAAATCCAGCTCATCTATACGAGCCCAACGGTTCAAACCGAGCCCAAATAAAATTTCAAATAGACCCAAAAAACCCAAAATAATTGAATTGAATTAGACTGAATTGAACTAGAAAATGAGGCCCAGAAACCCAGGCCCACAGAAACACACGCACACATGCGTTTGTTTAAAAATGCAAGCATTTTACCCTAGGGTTTCTGGCATGAATCCCTATAAAATTAGGCTTTTTAGAACAATTCCAATACGAATTTTTCCCAAATTTCAGAGGCACTTAGACCTAATTTCTATCCTTCAAAAACTCATAAACTCTCAAAAATTGCTAAAATTCTCCCTTAATCGATCCAAGTCACCAGAATTTCATAATAGACACTACAGTTCTTATAAGTTCAACAGTTTAATCCTTTTAGTTGTAGTTCAGACAGACAGATGCCTGCGCTCTTCCAACACAATGGAGACCCGTTCCGGTTTTGTCAAGTCCTTCAACCCTTCAATTCTAAAGCCCCAAAAGTAAAAGGTAAAATTGATATAGTATTATTTTTTACCTCTAATCTTTGGATTGTTTAAGGCCTTTAAAACTTATTCAAGGCATATTTAATTAGAATTCTATTTTAATACCCTTTAATTTGACTAAGGCATATTTTAGTGAAAATCAATTTTTTTATATAAAAAATGAACTCAATTGAACCCTAAAATGAAGTTAGGTAAACCACTCACAATCAAAATCATTTTTATTAATCGAATCTGAAATGGTTAATAGCCTTTCTGATTAACAATTTTATTAAATAAAATTGGTTAGCTAATGAATACTCAAATCACCCACTTATTATTAGAACACCCCCTACCCTTTCTAAGAAGGGAGAACAACATGGGGTTTGATTCCCATTCAAAGGGATATGCCGGCAAGCCGCTCCATGGCTTCAACTACAAAATTAATTTCCCCTTTGTTATTTTTTGCTTGTTTTTACAACTCTTTTATTATTCATCCATTATTATTTTATTTGATATGTTGTATCGGTAATTATTTCATATTACTTTTGTTGTTTGTTTATGGATCTATATTGGGGAAATTGTGCTCCTCCCATATTTGTTGACTAGAGGGGAGATCCCTTATTTAATTCCTTTTTACAATTACAATTTAATTTATCATTTTCTTTGAGGAAGTGTGCCTTCCCTAGAACTCAAAGCTGGCTAGAGGAGGGACCCCAGATTTACTTTCCGTTTACTGCTTTATGGTTTGTCATATGGATTATAACCTGTTCATGCATCACTTTTACCATGCTTAATTGTTCATACATTATGTGGTTTGCCATGCATACATGAATACTCAATTTTAATCAAAATCATTTTTTTAAGACAAACGTTGTTATAATAATGGTCAAAAATATTTTTTTAAAAAATTATTTTTATATGATCACGAATCCCCGAACCCCCTTTGGTTTAAGAGAATAACCTTTTTAGTAATTGGGTAAAAATCAGTTTTTCCAAAATGGAGTTCTTTTACAAAATATTTCTTAAATATTAGGTGATGACTCTGTACACTAAACTTATCACATGCACGCTAACGAACACATGTGGATGTATAAATGTGGGACTCGGCAACATTCCACGATGCCATGCGCAATCTGATCCCTCATGATCGATTTTCTCAAGCCATAAACTCGAAGGTGAGCTGGAAGATCCCGCGGACTGCTCGAATGGAGATTTCCACCCTCCTTTTTTATTTTTCTTCACTTGAAGCTATGTTTGATTTTTTTTTGTTAGTGTGGTAATGATGTGTAGCTGCTTAAACATAACAAGAAATTTATCATACTATTAATTCAACTTGCTCTTTCTCAACCTCTGTGAAAATGTATTGGAGGCACATATAGTTTGGGCAACTCTTTCTTTTTATTTTTAACTCCCTCATTATCTTCAATATTCATTCTAACGTCATCATGTTGAGATTAAAATTTATCTTCTAGTTTCTCTTCACTTTCCACACTTTCTAAAATTGGTTCATCCTTTTTATTTATTATAGGAACCTTCAACTATTTTTCATTTCTCAAAGTGACTGCCTTGAAATGACTTTAAGGTGGGGAAGGGGGTTACTTTCTATTTTGCTTAGTAAAGCATCTTTTTCCATAACTCTAATTGCATTTGTTATCTTATTCAACTAAGTCTCAAAAATTCTACTTTGAGTAGTTATTTGTTCTTTCTTTTAGTCTCGTGGTTTAGCATTCTGAATTTGGATGATAAAAAAATTGAATGATATGAAAAATTCTACTAATGTGGTTATTACAGGTCAAAGATATATACTTAGGCTCCTAATAGTTAGGCTCCTTAAGTAATGATAGTTGAGCCATCAACAACCTAGATGACTAGAGTTAGCTGCCTAACTAGATCCATCTAGCACCTAACAGAAGACACTTTTAGTATAAATGTAAAATGGATCAGTACTTTTAAAATCTTTGCATGAAATAAATTATTTTGAAAATCTAAAACTTTTATGCATTGATTCCTTAATGGTTCAGGCCACTAACTTGAGAAATCAGGAAACTGACTTATTAATGAAGAATATTCTTTAACACTTTATGTAAAATAAACCAAACTTTTCATATCTAATGTGTTCCTAATGGCTAGCAAGGTGGCATGACTGAAAAAGGTTGATTTCTAGTAAAAGTAAATATCACCTATCAAATCATGAGTGACAAGTACATGTTAGAGAGATGTTAGGAGACAAAATTTTGAAATTAAACTATTTTTTTAATCTTTAACAACTATTTTTCAAGAACCTCTATAAATATCATTGCAAAAATACATTTAAGACGTTAGTTGATTTCATTGATCAAATAAGATTGAGTTTCAATTTCTAAATTTTTCAAAATTAAAATAGTTCTTTAAAGCATTTATCTTGAATTCATCTTCTTCTTCTCTCATCAATATGTTTGAAAGAATTTATTGTTTATTAAATTCTTTTCCCAAGTAAACTTTAAATTTTCAATAATTTAATCTTTAGATCTCATTGATAAATTCTTTCATTCAAATATAAAATCCTTGTGCATTTAAGGTGTTGATCCATTGTATGAATTGTTGTAATAAAAGCTTTATTTTTAGGGGAAAGTAAAAAAAAGTGCCTTGTGGTTTAATGCATTTACAATTTAGGGTCTGTCAAATTTTTGTGACAATTTAGGGTTCATGGTTTAATTTGTTAACAAAATAGGGTTTTTGTACATTTTCATCCAATGTGGCACCTATATGGCATACATGTGTCATGTGAAAAATGATGCCATGTCAGTGCCACATAGGATGAGAATGGGTGAAAATCCTATTTTTCTACCAAATTGAACCACAAACCCTAAATTGTTATGAAAAATTCCACATACCCTAAATTGCAAATATGTTAAACCACAAGGCCCTTTTTATACTTTACCCTTATTTTTATTTTTCAAATTTGTATCTCTACTACTGTACAGGTCTTTAGGAATCTAATTAAGCCTGTGTTTTTATTAGAGCTGTTACAACTTCCTAATTAAAAGTCTATGGGAGGTTCATCTATTCATGTAAATAGGTGAGAGGTTTTCAAAAACATTAACCGAATTCTGAGGGGTTGGAGAAAGGGAATATTTTTCTAGGGTTAGGCCCGTAAGTCAGTTATGACTTTGTAATGAATTTCTCTAGCCAATTGAATAGAGCTCACATAGTGAAACTCTCAAAGTGTGTTCTTTGGGGAATGGATGCAAGTTGTTCGTGCTGAACCAATATAAATCTTTATATTATTTTATTTCATTTGTATGCATTGCCTTCAGGCACCTAACTCCATGAACTGAATTTGATAAAAATACACTTGCTAAGTTTTTCTGAAAATATCTTATCATTATTTTAATTCTCTCTATGTCTCATCGGTTTGAAATATATTTATAAATAAGCAATCACCATTAGGCTCTTAACTATTTCACTTTAAGGGATTAATAGTAAGCACTGGCTTACTGCTATAAGTATCTTCAGGCTATTAATCAATAGTGTTAGATACTTATGTAGTTTGCTTTAGTGCTTATTAGAAATCCCATTACTCTTAGTAACCAAAGTTACCTACTAGGCAGACAGCTAAACAACCAAGCTTAGTTGCTTAACAGAGTTGTTTGTATTAGTACCTAATCAGAAAGAGCGAAAATGTCCAAATCACTCCCTCTTAGACATCTTATCTTACTCCCACTTTCAACGGGTCAAACTTTGTATAAAAATTACTCATTATTTTCAAATCTAACTTTACTTGAGCATATAATTTTTTTTTGAAATTACTTGAAGCGAGGATTTAGGTTCTTAGAGTTGAAAATTTTTGTAGGATCTTTGTTGAAAAAGTGGTTTGTATAGTTATCTTTAGTTAGAATTCTTCCATTGGTTATTAGAATTAGGTCTTTAGTTACCTGAATTTTCCAAGAGACATTTGGAAGGTTTCTCTAACCCAAGTTGTAAGTATTAGAAAAAAAGTTTATGTCGAGGTCTTTGGCCATAGTTTTGGTTTAATACAAAATTTACCTGCTCAGGATAACAATCCATGGATGCATGTGCACCATCATAATAGACATAACATAAAAATTTGAGCATTTCGTGATAGAGTAAGCATACCTTCTAACTTTTTAGTAAGTGTGTCAATCTTTGAATTTAACATAGTGAAGCTATCTATCTTATGCACTCTCCTCTTATAATTGAACTGATGGTAGTGGCTAGCTGTCATAGTTTCAAGTAGTTGAGTAGGTTTTGTTAATAGAGTATGCCATAGAGCTTAAACTAATCATGTGAATGTATATAAAAACCTAACTGGTTATAGTATATATGTTCTTTAAGTGAAAACATTCATTGTATTGAATGTATATATGTCCATTAAGTATTCTATAAGGAATCTATTCTCAAAGAGTTTAAGAATATGAGTGGCAGATTGCCCTTTACACATATGCTTTAAAAGTTGTTCATGGTCATAGGATTATTGGTAGGGATGCCATTAATCCAGAAGACCATCACCTCTCTTCTCATCCATGATGAGTGTTAGAGACTTATTAGTATGGAGGTAGTGATTCTTATGCTATAAACATTTGATGTCATTACAACACGGGAGCACACTCATGAGATGAGTAAGTTAAACAGTTACATTAGATGATGGATATATAGGTCGTTACCTACCAGTCAATATCACATCATCTAGATCATGATTGTGCATATAATCCTTACACTTGAGGAGACATGTTATCTAGCATATTAGGGGCTATGGTTTGTTACTTCTTACATACCAATGCTAGTCATGTATTGGTATATGGCATGTGGTAGCCATAATCAATGGTATGTTGGGATAAATGTTTAACCAAGAAAGGATTCATTAACTTGGGTGACCAAGGAAGGAATCCTATGGCTTTTGTTTATTCTTGATATGCAAATCCCTGGCCAGGGTGGATAAGGTTCACTAGAAAGAGTTTCTAGTTGGAACTAGTTTATCGAGAACTTTCACCGGATGGAGGTCATATGATCAAACATATAGGATTTGACTTTTTTCATGACCCTAGCTAAGATCGGGAATTCGTAATGAAGGGATTCAATTGCACGGTAATTATAATAGAGAGGTCTAAGCTTATGTCGAGGATATGATTACCGGCATTCATTTTCTTATTAGGTAGTCGTGATATGGAATGCTAGACATCAACCACAACTTATGGGACTAAGTGTGGAATTAGGTTAACACACTTGGTGGGAAGAAAAGAGTTTTCTTTATCCCATTGCTAATTAGAACATGAACATAGTAAGTCACATACCAAATGGTGATTCCAATTAGTTTGTATATTTCATATTAATGATTAATTAAAGAGTTTAATTAATTGTTAATGATGATA
>CAOJBK014955836.1:0-13480 GCA_948294925.1 Codiaeum variegatum
TAACCACTCTTCACATATAGCAAAATCCAAATTATTATGTGATTTGCTTTAATAATCCATTGTAGGTGTCAATCTCCTCTCAAATTCGATCTAGTTTCAGGAGACTCAACACCTGCTCAAGATCAATTTTCCAAATGGACTAGAATTCAATTAACTAGCTCTTCTTTTAGTACTCTCCCCTCTCTTTCACCTTCACTTTTGAACAATTGGATTATACAATCTTGTTATCAAAGAGTTCATATGAATTTTTTAGTTTTCAGTTTGTCAAAGATTTAGTGGCCAACACTTTCCAATCTCATGTGTCAGTGAAAAGATGACTGATTTAGACATTGAATTGATGAAATATTAGCAAAAGGGGGAGAATATGAATTTTTGGCCTCTTAACATTTTGACTGGAGTGTTAGTCAGTTCTAAACTATAGCTGTTTTATGCATCAATAATCTCTTATGCCAGTAGTTAATTTCCAGTTAAATGAAATCCTACTATAAAAAGGGTTTAAAATTTTAAAAATTAATATTTAACTTGTAAATTCAAATCGCTGCACTTGCTAGGGTCAAGAAAAGGATCAACTGTAGTGTACATTTCTTGTCAAATACGTCTCTCCTATTCTCATGCCAAATTGAAATTGAGTAGGAAGGTACATGGTTCTATAACTTGTTAATTTATCTTATCTTGACACTATGATGTTGTGAGATCTGTGCACATTTTAGTCTTTCATTTTTCATCATCACTAGATTACCAGTTCATAGGACATTACTAGATTAAGTAATTTAATTAACAATAGAATCTAATATATGGTTTAGTGAATTTTAGTGCAATTTACTCTCTTTTTTTGGTAATGTAATTGTGTTGCTATGATTGCAGGCTTATTGGGAGGAACAAAGGATTAAGATAGCTGATGCTCAATTAAGGATTATTTGAAGGTAAGTAATTTATTAGTCTTGGTTTGTGTATTGAATATCTAATATTTTGTGTATATATATTAGCCTATGAATATTCATTAGTTATTTTTACTATGAACTATGACCAATCACTTCTGAAAATTTTCATATTGTTACAATGATTGATGGTGCCACTCTTGAATCTTGAGTGACATTATCTTAGAAAGTACAGTGCCAGTAAGAAGTAGCAATGTTTTTATGTAAATCATGTTTTCATTGCATCTCATGTAAATTACTTTTTTTTTAAACCAAATGATTTTATTTCCAGATACTGAATGTGTTGCATCATTAGTAAACTTCTCTGTTTCATCAACCAGATGACTCGATGCTATATTGAATTTTCGAGAATGGTTTTAGTTTAGTTAACTAAATGAACTCATTTAATTTCTGTAAAAACTGGAAAACATATAGTGTTGATTGCATTTTAAGATCTTAACCAATGGGATTAGCTTTGAAACTTACATTGTAAATCTGATGTGATAAGTGTTTGACCTTTGGTGGTGCAAAGCAGGTTACTGTTTTTGTCCCAACCAAAGATGCACCAATGTTTGTTATGGGTGTTAGTTAGAAGGAATGCAAGCTAAAACTTGACATTGTTTCCAATGTTAGCTGCAGTATTGATTACTCCCTTAGTTGAGGTCATTCCAATATCTTTTTTTTTATAGAACTTGACATACACTTGTTTGACATAGCTTCATTTTATAACTACTATGTAATATGTTTTTGATCCTTCTTACAGGTACTTAAAGGCTATGAAGGAAAACTATGAGCCGCACAGTGGAAGCAAAGAGGAAAGAATCAAGAAAATATTCGATTTTCGATTTTTAAAACTTTTTTAAAAACTTAATTTTATTAAAACTCTTTTAACAAAATTAGGTTAGACAATTATTCAAACTCTTTGAAAGATTTCCCTAACCTAGGATTTGAGTACTTAAACATTTTGTTAAAACTCTTTTACAAATTCTTTAGAAATTTTCAAACTATTTGAAAATTAGTTTTATGTCAAAACTCTTTTAACATAGAGGGTTTAGTCATTTATCAAACTCTTTGATAAATGTCTAAACCTAGGTTTGTATCCATAACTTCAACCAAGGGTATAATTACTAATTTATGTGAAAAACACAAATTGAACAAAAATGGTTAGAAGTTTGAAATACCTCTCACCCTCCTTCATTAATTTTCTTAAATACAAAGCCTCTAGCTTGAAATATACCTAGCTTTTCCCAAAAGCTTATTCTCCAATTCTCTTCAAGAAGCTTGAATCATTTCTCTTTGGTTATCCAAACGTTTGAACCATGCTCCTTTACTTGAGAACTTGAGACTATGGGATTGGTTTTGGCCATCCAAGCTTCTCCATACTCCTTTCTCAAAGGGTAATAGAAGAAGTGTTTGTGTTTGAAGAACACTTCTTCAAAACAAACTTTCTCTCTCTCTATTTAGTATGAATTTTAAGCTTTCTCTCTCTAACTCTTAGAGACTTTCTCTCTCTAACTCTTAGAGAAGATAATAGAGGAAGAAGATGAATAGTGATTATTTCAAATCACCTAGGAAAAAGATGAGAGCCTAAATCTCTTATAACAACAACCCAATTTCACTTTTCCTTATATTAAGGAGGAAAAATGGGAAGTGTGTCTGTTTGACTAATTGACCATTTAACTAGGTAATTAGCTAAATAACACTAAGGCTTAATTAGTAGTAACTCTTCTGAATCCCTCATTAACCACATCTAATGTGGATTAGGTTAATCATCTCATGATTAAACCTAATTATTTTACTTGTTCCAAAACCATTTCAATTAGTCATGCCCATTTGTATCTCATACAAACTATGACATAATTGAAGTAATCCACTTGTAAATTAAACTTCAAAACATGCTAGCATCTTTGTAAATTTAATTACAAGTTTAATTCAATCATCATTAACGATTAATTAAACTATTTAATTAATTATTTATATGATTCATACAAGTTAATGGGAATTACTATATGGTATGTGACTTACTAGGCTCATATTCTAATTAGTAATGGGATAAAGAAAACTTTTTTTCTTTCCACCAAGCATGTAATCCTCATGCACACTTAGTCCCATAAGTCATGAATGACGTCTAGCATAACATATCACGGCTATCTAATTAGAAATGAATGTCAATAATCATATCCTTGACATTGGATGGACCTCTCGTTCATAACTACTGTGCACTCAAATTCCTTCATTATAGATTTTCGATCTTCGCTAGGGTCATGGAATAGTCAAACCATATATGCTAGATCATATGACCTCTATCCGATGTGAGTTCTTGATAAATTGGTTCCAACTAGAAACTCTTTCTAGTGAACCTTATCCACCATAGCTAGGGATTTACATATCAAGAACAACTAGAAGCCATATGATCCCTTCCTTGGTTATCCAAGTTAATGAATCCTTTCTTGGCTGAACACTTATCCCAACATATCACTGATTATGGCTAGTACATGCCATATACCAATATGTGATTAGCATTGGTATGTAATCAATAGCAAACCATAGCCACCAATATGCCATATAACATGTCACCTTAAGTCTAAATACTATATGCACAATCCTATTTTAGATGATACGATATTGACTAGTTGGCAACGACCCTTGTATCCATCATCTAATGTCACTATTCAACATACTCATCCAATGAGTATGCTCACATGTTGTCACGACATCAGATGTCTGTAGCATGTGACTAACTACCTCTATACCAATAAGTATCTCATACCTATTATGGATGACAATAGAGGTGATGGTCTTCCAGATTAATGGCATCCCTACCAATAATCCTATGACAGTAACAACCTTTAAAGTATCTGAAAAAAGGGTAATTTGTCACTCAAATTCTCAAACTCTTTGAGAATATATTCCCTTATAGAATACTTAAGGGACATATATACGATCGATACAAGGAATAATTTCATTTAAAGAACATATATACTAAAGCTAGTTAGGTATTCATTTACATTCACATACTGAGTATAAGCTCTAGGGCATACATTGCTAACAGGCTAAGAGACTTCAACTATCCCTTTGTAAGTCGCTTGTTTTATTTCTTCACTTGACAACTGAGTTTAACTTTTAGTTTAGGATCTTGCAATTTGAACTAATGTCTTTGAACTAATGATTTTTGGAGATTTGTCTGTCAAGTGCTGCTTCTATGTGACTGATTCTCAATTTTAAGAATCGGTTATAAAAAGCAAGCACCTTCAAATTAAAATGTAATGATATTTATATTAAGTTATGAATTCTATGATGATTTCTTATTGTAATGATTTTTCACACATTTTCGTTTCATAAAAATCTTATTCTTTTATTATTTTGTTAATGGTAAATTTGCATATTTGTTAATTGTTGCTTTTTTCAAAAAAAAAATTATTTGAATGGATTAAACTGTAATGATTCTAAAGGAGCTTTTATAAGTTCTCTTACACTCTTGTGGTGCTTTTGATGCATCGGTACAAGTAGGGGGAAAAAAGCACCTCAAGATTTTGAAGCACTTTTGATGCATCGGTTTAAGTAGGAAAAAAAGCATCTCAAGTTCTAGCACCACTTTTTTCTATCTATACTGAGGCTAGTCAAAAGCACCTTAAAAGGGTCTAGCGGCGGGACCTAAGGTAGCAAATATAAAAGCGTCGTAAAAAGTCATTCTAGTGCTAAAAAGCACCTTTGTATCCATTTATAAGCATCACAATAGCCCTATTTTTCTTGTAATGATAGGATTTTTAAAAAAATTATTTGTGTAAGAAATATTACTTAATTGTATATGAGAATATTTCTTATATAAAGTAGAATTATTATTTTAATATTCTTCCTATTTAAGTATTTTTACTATTTAGATGAGAATTCTTATTAAATAAAAATGTAATAGACAACATTATAAATAGAAGTATTAGGGAGAGGTCTATTTATGTTAAGTTGAGATAATTAGTATGAGGTTGAGGGTGGTGTGCAACACCAAATTTGTAATCTTTTGAGAATAATAAAGAGGGGTGGATTCAACCTCAATTAAAATATTTTGTATTTTTTTCTTCCTAAATTCACATTAAAATAAGTGGTATCAGAGCTTGGTTAGTAAGAGTGAATTGCATTTTTAAGAGAAAGATGAGTGGAAATTCATAAAAGGTACAAATTTCTCTTTTTTTTTTATGGAAAGATGAACTTCATGGTATGGAAGAACACCATTGAAGATTATTTGGTACAACAGATGAAGATGAAACTTTTGAGGATGAAAAGCTTAACAATTTTAATGATCTAAGGTGGGCCACAATCAAGAAAAAAGCATTAAGTACAATTCGATTAGTGATTGCCCCTGAGATAAGTACAGTTATATGAAGGAGACAGATCCAAAGGCATTATGTTGTCCTCTATATTTTGATGATTCCAAAATCATTTTTGATTCTATTATTTATCATTAAATTGAGTTAAAAAATGTTTAAATTTAACCAAGTTAAGTTGCAAGCTCAAAGTGTACAAGAACTTAAAAGAAATGCTTTTTGCCTCACAAATAGCCATTTAAGTGTATGGAGAAATAACCATTTATGAAAGCTCAAACAGCAGTTTAAGCACATAGAGAAGCAACCATTTAAAATGACATATTTTCGCAGAAGAAAAATGACATTTTACACTGCCGTTTGCAAGCTAGTGAAACGAGCATTTATGAAATTCCACATAATCGTTTGAAGATTGGACAAATAGCCATTTAAAGTGCCCAAATTACTCAGAATTCTTCTGAAATTTCACACATCTATTTGAAGATTGGAGAAACAACCATTTAAAATGCAAAATTTACTCAGAATGCTTCTGACATCTCAAATAGCTGTTTAGAGCAAGTGTCGAATTGGGGTTTCGACTTCAAATAGCAATTTGGAGAAATTCAAAAATAGCCATTTAAATTAGGTAAAACCTTTTGTGTTTTATGAAATTTGACACAACAGTTTCTCAACAAGGTAAACAACAGTTTAAAGTGGTCTCAATTAAAAAATCATATTCATTGAAGATAACATCACTTTGATTTTTCAAACGTTAGAGAGGGAAATTAAATCCCATATCTCACCATATATAAGTACCACTTCTTCAGAAGATTGAGAGATGATGATACACCTTTGATTGAGTAAATCTTAAGCAAAAGTTTACTTTAGAAAGCTTAAAATCCTAATTCTCTATTTTGCAAGAACTTGCTTTTTTCATTGTAATCATTAATAGTTCTTATGCACATAAGATAGCACACTTAATTCTTATCTTTAGCTAGCTCTTACAAACTTATAACAAGTCTTATTAGACATGAAACCTTGTATTCTTAACTAAAATCCTTATATTGTGGGTGTAATCCCAAATGATATTGTAAAAGGAAAAATCATGGATTACTATAAGCTTAGAGGCTCGTTTGTGGAAATTGTGGAACCTCAATTAGGGTTTGATTGAAAGAGTAGACATTGGAGGAAGTTGACTCCAAACCACTATAAAGTTATTGAGCAATCTCTCTTCACTATCTCTTTTATTTATATTTTTGCTCATGCTCTGTTTTTCATACTTATTGTAAAAATACATCTTTATTAGTTTATTTGAGGGGTTTTATCATAATTAATCATTTATCTACATTATCTAAGGTCTTAGAATCAATTGATTACAAAACTTGATGATTTTATTGCTTATTTTTCAAAAAAAAAAAGTTTTTAAACACCAATTCATCCCCCCTTCCCCCTCTTAGTTTCAATTGTTAGGATAATAATTGGTATTGGAGCCTAGTTTTCTATTCTCGCTAGATCTCATGATTTACAATGGAAAGTGTTGATGATTCCATAATAACACCTTTCCCAGAGAATCATTGCTATATAAGACCACCTCTCTTTGGTGGCTCAAACTATAACCAATGGAAGGTCTGAATGAGGTTTCACATTCGATCACAAGGATATGACTTATGGAAAATCATTGAGAATGGACCATATGTTCTAAAAGATACCAAGGGTGAACCAATCGATCCAAAGATTGGACTGCAAAGGAGTGACAAATAAATTAATCTCATCTTTTGTGACTTAAATGAAACCAAATTCAATCATGTGTTCGTATGTGAGTTCGCTAAGGAGATTTAGGATACACTGAAGGCCAGTCATGAGGGTATAAGCTAAGTCAAATCCTTAAAGCTAATTATGTTTACTTCAAGCTTTGAGAATTCCAAGTTTGTGGAGAATGAAAGTATTTCCAACATGTATACAAGATTTATCATGTTGGCGAATGAGCTCAATGCTCTTGGAAGGACCTTCACCAATAAAAACTTATTGGTCAAGGTTATTAAATGCTTACCATTAGAATTAGACTCCAAAATTGATGCTATAAAATCTTTACTAGATTTTGATGAAATGACCTTTGAAACTCTTATGGGAATTCTCTTGACCCGTAAATGAAGCTCAAAATAAGAATGGAGCTAAGGGGTATGCCTAGTGAGTCAAGAAAAAAGGGTAGAACTCTAGCTCTGAAGGCAACACACAAGGAAAAGCAATCTAAGGAAGATTCAAGTGTTGATAGTGATGATGAAGACCTTGCACTACTTGCCAAGAAGTTCAACAAATATCTTTCAAAAAATAAAGGCAAGAAAAAGGAGTCAAAGAAGGACAAAGGCAATGAAGTTATATGTTATGAATGCAAGAAGCCTGGTCATATAATGCAAGATTATTTCATCTACAAATTCAAGAAGTCTAAGGAGATGAAGAGCTTAAGTAAAGGCAAAAATGAAGCTTATATCCCTTGGAGTGGAAGCGTTAATTCAAGCGATGAAAGCTCATTTGATAGAGATGAGGAGGCTAACTTATGTTTAATGGCATAAAATGATGAAATGGAAGAAGTGATGAGGTAACATCTAAACCTTACTCTTTTAATGAACTTCAAAAAGTTTTTGATGAACTTATAACTGATTTTATTTTGATTTCAAAAGAAAACAAAGTTTTGAAAAAAAGTTTGCATAAATTAAAAATAAAGGTATGAGAAGGGAGAAAGCTCTAATGCATTTAAGATTGAAAAACAAAAACTCATAACCCAAATTAATGAATTGTAAAAATCATTTGATTGTCCCAAGGAAGAGAAAATGAATATTAAATTAGAATTTAAGAACTCTAATGAACTTTTAAAGAAGTTCTCTAGTGGGATTAAGATTCTAGATGATATCTTAATGTCTCAAAAAGGTATGTATGATAAAACCGGCCTTGGTGGTTGAGGAAAAATAGCAAATTTGCAGTACATTTTTTACCAAAAATTATTGCATTCCTAACGTGTTGATTAAATGAAAGTATTGAAAATTTCATGTTCATAGACCTAGGACTTATCCTACTAGGCATAGGAGGCCATACACCACTAGGAAGGTATGGATGCCTAAGGATTCCAAAAAAAAATTCCTAAAGGTGTATAGGTTTCAAGTAGAACTAAAAAAAATGGACCCAAGACAATATGGGTACCATCAAAAGGGTAGAGGAATTTATTTCTTATATGTTTTAATCAAATCAAAGTAAGAAAGATAGATGATAGATGGAGAATGCTCCAAGCACATGACTAGAGACAAGAGCAAGTTCCTCAAGCATGAAGAGAAGGATAGAGATAATGTGAGCTTTGGTGACAACTACAAAGGTAAGATTTGTAGAGTTGGTATCATAGGTAATGATGACTTTACTATTGAAAAATTTTGGTTTGTGAATAATTTGAAACATAATTTGCTTAATGTTAGTAAATTATGTGACAAGGGTTATAAACTTTATTTTTATTCTTTTGTTTGTGAAGTGATTGATATCAAAATAAACAAAATTATTTTCATTGGTTAATGTAAAGGCAATGTGTATTTGGTGGACTTAAGCAATTAAGAAACTAAGCATGTTTATTTGTTTTCTTACTGTATGGAATAGGAGATTAGGTCATGTGAGTATGGATGTTCTATCCAAACTTTCAAGAAAAGATCTAGTAAAGGGTTTGTCTTAAATGATTTTAAAAAATGAAGGTATTTGTGATGCATGTGTAAAGGAAAAACACTCTAGAATTTTTTGAAACCTAAAAATGTGCTTTCTACTTCTAGACCTTTACAACTTCTTCATATGGATTTGTTTGGTCAAATAAGGACATCAAGCCTTATTGGTAAACATTCTTGCCTTTTGATTGTTGATGATTATTCACGCTTTACATGGATTTTATTTCTTTCTCATAAAAGTGATACATTTGATGCATTCATGTCATTAGCAAAATCATTGCAAACACAAAATAGATATGCCATTACATGCATTAGAAGTGATAATGGCACACAATTTCAAATTCTGATTTTGAAAATTTTTGAATTGAGCATGGCATAAAGAATAATTTTTTAGCACCTAAGATTCCTCATAAAATGGCGTTGCTGAGAGTAGAAATATGTAACTTGTAGAGATGGCTAGGACTATATTTTGTGAAAATGATTTGCCTAAATATTTTTGAGCTGAGGTCGTGAATTCTCCATGTTACATCATTAAATAGGAGTACAATTAGACCAATCCTCATGAAAACTTCATATGAGTTATGGAAAGGTAAGAAGCCCAACATTGTATATTTCATGCATTTGATTGCAAATATTTTGTGCATAACAATAGAAAGTATAACTTGGGAAAATTTTGATGCCAAGTCAAATGAGGTAATTTTCCTTAGTTATTTAAACCATTCTAAGGCTTATAGGTTCTTCATCAAAAGGACACTTTTAGTTGAAGAAACTTAATTTTATTTTTTATAGGTATGCTTCTAAGTGTGTAGCTAAGAATGATGACCACATAAAAGCCATTGAAGACATGATGGTTGACCTAACCTTAAAATAGAAAAAGGATGAGCAACCAAAGCAAAGTGAAGAGTCCATAAGTAAAAAGGAAGTAGAACCCATAAAGGAGGACATGAATTTACAACCTCATATGGATATACTAATTAAAGCCATTCCTTAAGCAAGGGAGACTCCACATCCAAGGATAATGAATAAAGTGAGAGATGCACATATTATTAGTGATCCTACCTAAGGAGTAAGGATAAGGTCCCAAATCCATAATACTTGTAAGGACGTGGCTTTTTTTATCCTTGATGGAATAAAAAAGCATGGATAAGGCCATTAAGAATGAACATTGGCTACTAAACATGTAAGAGGAGCTCAATCAATTTGAGAGAAGTGAAGTATGGAGCCTAGTGCCAAGATTAAAAGATCATCCCATCATTGGAACCAAACAGGTCTCTGTAACAAGCTTGATGAGTCCAAGATAGTGGTAAAAAAACAAAGCTAAATTGGTAGCTAAGGGCTATTTTCAAAAGGAAGGTATAAACTTCGATGAGACCTATGCTCCCATTTCTATATTAGAAGCTATTAGCATGCTACTTACTTTTACATGTTTTAGAAATTTAAAACTTTTTCAAATAGATGTTAAGAGTGCTTTTCTATATGGTTTTACTCAAGAAGAAGTTTATTTTGAGAAACTTCTTGATTTTGAAAATGAAAGTTTTCCAAACCATGCTTTTAAACTTACAAAAATTTTGTGGTTTAAAACAAGCTCCTAGAACTTAGTATGAGAGGTTGAGAAACTTTTTGATTGAAAAAGGCTTTTCAAAAGGAAAAGTTGATACCATTTTTTTTTATCAAACATAAGAAGAAATACATGCTAATAATTCAAATTTATGTTGATGATATTATTTTCGGTGTTACTAATGAAACACTTCGCAAGGAATTTTTAAAATGCATGCAAGGTGAATTTGAGATGAGCATGATGGGGAGCTTAAATATTTCTTGGGTTTGCAAATCAAACAACTTGAGAAGGGCATACTCATCCACTAATCCATGTATGTTAAGGAGTTACTTAAGAGGTTTAAGATGGATTAAGCCAAGCCCCATGCCACAACAATAAGCACATCCACAAAGATTGAAGTGGATGAGAAAGGTAAACCCATTAACACTAAGATTTATAGGAGCATGAGAGATCCACTCTTATATTTAACTTCATCTAGATCAGACATATTGTTTAGTGTATACATGTGTGCTAGATTCCAACCAAATCCAAAGAAATCTCATATAGCATGTGTCAAAATAATCATGATATACCTAAGGGATACACCAAAAATTGGTTTATGGTATCCAAAAGGCTCATATTTTGATTTAGTTGGCTACTCGGATGCAGATTTTGGAGGATGCAAAATTGATAGGTAAAGTACAAGTGGTACATTTCAATTTCTAGGTAGCATGTTAGTCTTATGGTTTTCTAAAAAGTAAAACTCAGTAGAATTATCAACCATGGAAGTGGATTATGTAGCAGCCACTAGTTATTGCACTCAACTTTTTTGGATGAAAATACAACTTAAAATATTTTGCCATGCATTTCATTGTATTCTTATTAAACGTGATGACACTAGTGCAATCAATTTGTCTAAGAATCCCATTCAGCATTCTAGGACAAAATATGTAGATATTAAACATCACTTTTAAAGATATCATGCATTAAAATCAACATTACACTTGAATTTATGGATACAAAATACCAATTGGCAGATATCTTCACAAAACCATTAGTAAGGATGCATTATATTATATTCGTAGAGAAATTGATATAATTGATACTAATCAGGTATGATTTAAATCAAAACATGTTGAATTTCTTGCAAAAATATGTGAAAGTGATGCATATTTTGATTGTTTAAATGAAAGTTTTATGGATTGAATGAATTATGATTGGTTATTACATGATTATTATGCACTTTATTAGAATAGAGACTAGAGTGAAGTAAGCCGTTATAGATTATACTCATTTTAAATTCAATTCATAGTAAATACTTACAATAATCCTAAAAAATTGAATGTACTTATTGAATATGCCAAATTGCCAAACCTTGTTATTGTTCATGTCCAAACAGCCATTTCCCTATTTGTATAAATAGCTATTTGACCCCCACACACATTTGTTTCCATTTTTCTTCAAAAGGTTGTGTCAAAGCCTAAAAAATTCAATTTCCTTTCTATTTAAAAGTTCCCCTCAAAACCATTATTTTTCAAGCATGATAAAAAGGGTAATGTGAGTAAGAGAGCGAGCTTTATGTGCTTTGGTGTATGGTTTACAATCAATATGTGAACTCCCCATTATTTTGGTTTGGTGATATGCTAGGAATTATAAGTTAGGGGAGAGGAAGATTACAGTATCAACAATACAAGATTTTGGTTGGGATTCTTAAGGTGTGTGATTTTAATAAAGATGAGCAATACAAGATTGAACCATAGGAGGGTGTTTTTTTTATACATGGGTACTTGGTCTATGATGAGTATTATTGAGAAAGATGGGACCAAGGTTAAGCTTATTATTGATACTCATCATCATGTTCTGGCTGAAATTGCTACTAAAGCAGAGGTAAATGAGTAGGTAATTTTTCATGTCTTACTCGGTTCATCATCTCAGCTTTGTTTTGAACCTTTAACTTCATCCTTCATAGCCTTTCTTCCATCTATTATGGCATATTCAGCTTTGTTAGTGCATATTATTTTGGATAGCTATTATATGGATTTCATAAGCTTTCTATTATTTCGAACTTTATTTTATTTTGGATATTTGGGATCTTATATTGGTATTTTGGTTGTGAAATTTTAATGTTTAAACCTATATGAATTGATGTTATGATTTGCATTATGAATATTTATCTCCTTCTAGTTCTCATACTTATGCTTAATTTATGACTATTTGCCACATTTGCCTTGAATATCATATTTGTTAATATGAGTGTGGCTTAACTCTTCTTTTTGTTGATGAAAAAAGGGGGAGAATATATGGATTATGCATTTATGTAAATGATAATGTATTTGATATGTTGGTTGAAATATGGATATTAGTATACATTTATTTTTGTTAGTATTTGGCGCAAATGTTAATGTTGTCATAGTTGGGATACACAAGTGTTAAAATGATCATATTTTTTAACATAAATGTTGTTTTAGCATAAAAATTGCTATAAGTGTCAATTAAGTCAAAATTTTCTCCAAAAATAAGGTGTAAATAGTAAGGGGGAACCTTACATCTTTTTTATTAAAATTTTGACATACTATGTTCTATTTTAAGCAATTAAAAAGGTCTAAAATTGCTTAAAATTGAATGTGGTTGTCATCATTAAAAAAGGGGAGATTATTGCCCTTCATATTTTTATGATTCTAAAACCATGTTTGATTTTAGTATTTATCATTAAATTGAGTTAAAATAAGTTTGAATTTAACCAAGTTGTGTTGCAAGGTTAAAGTGTAAAAGAACGTAAAAGAAAATATCAAGAATGCACTTTCTGCCTCACAAATAGCCATTTAAGTGTATAGAGAAACGACTATTTATGGAAGGTCAACATAATCATTTAAGCACATAGAGAAACAACCATTTAAAATGACATATTTTTGTAAAAGCAAGATTATATTTTACAAAAATAGTGAATAACTATTATAGATCTAAAAAAAGTGAGACAAATGAAACATCAGCTTCTCAATAACAATTCTACGCATGGTTCTAAGGATAATGGCCAAG
>CAOJBK014960118.1:0-19882 GCA_948294925.1 Codiaeum variegatum
TCATACATGGAATAGAAAAGCTTCCAGGACCCTTTAGCTTCTCCGCTAATCTCTTTTGGATTATGGCACTTCACTCTTCTGTGAGAGGAATGGTAGCTTATTCTTTTAAGCTTCTCTTATTTAATAGCAACTCCTTGAGAAATTTGACATAAGTAGGCATTTGAGCCAAGGCTTCCACAAATGGAATGTTGATGTGGAGTTGCTTGAAGATGGAAAGAAACTTCTCATATTGTTAGTCCAACTTAGCTTTTCTAAGCCTTTGAGGGAATGGGAGGGGAGGGACATAAGGTTTAGGTAGTACCTTAGTCTCTTCCTTTTTGGCTTTAGGTGCTTCTTCAACTTCTTCTTTCTTCTTTTCAAGATCTCCTTCCTTCAGTTGAACCTTTACCTCATCCTTCTCAACTTTCACCTCTTCTTCAACACTTATAGCCTTCGTCCTAAGTGGAGGATCTTCAAGGTGCTTTCCACTTCTAAGAGTAATTGCATTACAATGGTCACATGGGTTGCACTCCGTCTTACTTGGCAAGGCTCCTTTTTCTCTTACATTCAAAGAATTAATTACTTGGACAAGTTGCATTTCAAGATTCTTATTTTGGGTGGCCATTTGGTCTAACCTTGCTTGAATAATTTCATTTTGCTTGTTTAACTCTTCAAATTTCTCACTTGTAGCACTCATGAACTTATCCACCTTGTCAAACTTATCATTCGCCACACTTATAAATTTTTCCATTAACGATTCAAGGTTGGATTTGGGTTATTGGTTTTGGTAGCATGGTTGGGTTCTTTGGAATGGTGGTTGGTAGGGTTGCTTTTGGTGTGAAGTGTTTCCCCATTAGTTGTTAGAATTAGAGGCTTGGTTTTCTGAATTTCCCTATGAAAGGTTAGAGTTATTTTTCCATCTCGGATTATAGGTATTAGAGAAAGGACTGTTTTGGGGTATTTGGTTTTGGTTGGACATAAAGTTAACTTGCTCGTGTTGGTAACACTCCATGGTGGCATGACTTCCTTCACAATAATCACAACTCATCACATGGGCTACTTGAGAAGGCATATGCATGGTCTCTAGCCACTTTGCAATCATGTCAACTTTGGCATTAAACATAGTCATTGCATCAACTTCATGCATTCCCCAATTTTCTTTTGACTCTTCCTCTCATTCGACCAATGGTAGTTGTTGGCGGCCATACTCTCTAGCAATTGCATAGCTTCATTCACATTCTTTTCCATGAAAGCACCACCAGTAGCAGCATCAATGTGACACTTGATAGAAGTAGACGACCTATTATAGAAAGTTTGAACAATCAACCAATCCGATAGACCATGATGAGGACATCTTCTTTGTAATTCTTTAAATCTTTCCCAAGCTTCATATAGGTACTCGCCACCATGTATGATGAAGTTTGTAATGTCATGACTCAATCTTGCCATTTTACCCGATGGAAAATACTTGGCTAAGAACTTTCTTGTCATACTTTCCAAAGTGGTGATTGATCTAGCTTCAAGACTACCATACTAAAGCTTGGCATTTCCCTTAAGTGAGAAAGGAAATAACCAAAGCCTAATTGCATCTTCTGTGACTCCATTGAGCTTGATGGTGTCACAAATCTCTAAGAATAAAGCTAAATGAACATTGGGGTCCTTTGGGTCGGTCCCTTCAAATCTTGATTGTTGCATCATTTGGATCAAAGTAGGCTTCAACTCAAAATTGTTTGCATCAACTCTAGGAGTTTCAATTGGAGCTCTAATTCCATTTGCATCCGGAAGAGCAAAAGCTCTCAATGATTGATCCCGATTATCCACAATTGGGACTTGTTCTTATACCTCCAAGTGCTTTTCTTAAATAAACAAAAAACCCAAGAATGCTTCCAATTCTACTACCCCCCCCCCCCCCACTTCTAATGTTATTTCTTTCTCAATGGTTTAACTGGGTTGTCCAAATTTCTCTGTGAACAACCTTTCCTTTCTTGCTTTGTTGTTGGCCTTACACGTTTTCTCAATTTTCCAGATTGTAAGGGAGCAATTGAGTATCTTTGTATTTTCTCATAAACCAACACAAATTCCTACAAAATTAAACACAATGCAAATATTAAATAAAAATGATTAAATTACCAAAAATTTCAATTCTTTTGATATCAAATTATGCCTCTCTCGGCGATGGTGCAAAAAACTTGTTAGCATTTTCTTTGCTACCGCAAGTGTACGGGTCAATCATAGTACAAGTTTTAAAAATTAAGAGTTATCTTTCCTATGAGGAAGAGAAGTTGATTACCAAAATACTGTGAACTTTTTAATACTTTACTTAATCTAATTAAATACTCAAGGAAATTTGATTTAAATGCTAATACTAATAAAAAAAAAAGCTAAATTTGAGAATTATAGGTAAAAATCAATATTAAAGGAAATATAGGGTTTAGACTTCAATTGGTTACTAAATTAATGAAATAATATATGCCAATTAATCCAACTATTTAATTGGGTAATTTGGGGTTAATCTCACAAATTCAACCAATTTACTCTTTCAAGTCAAATTGATTATACCCACATTAATTACACATCTATTTTCATGATTGCATAAGTTAATATGAGTTCATTAAGCATTTAAGAGATAACAAATAAGAACCACCAAGGCTTATCCATATTTCTATGCAATAAATCCTAAATTTAATTATTCTATGAATTAACATAGTGATTCCACTTTCGCTCTATCTCACTATGCCTTAAATAACTGTAAATGGTGGCCAATCACTCACAATCATATAAATAAAAAGAATTAATAAACACCCAATCAAATAGATGAAGAAAATGGCATATATTGATATCAATAATTAGTTCCCAACATCCATCTAAACCCTAAATTTAAAACTAGGTACTCATGACAATGAAAATGAAATAAATACTAAAATCAAGAGAATCCCAAATTGAAAACATGAATAAACTAACAAAATAAGATGAAAATAGAGTTGAAGATGCTCTTAGAAGTCCCCAAATGGATGGAAAAGAGATGTGGACAGCAAATATCTTCTCCTTCTTCAAGCTCATGAAGAACTCCTTTGAAATGCTCTGAGCCCCATCTTCAATCTTGAGAGAATGTCTTTGATAGTGTAAAGTTCCCTTAAAAATCCAATTTTTAGGGTTTTTCTAGCCTTTGAAATGATTTCTTAGTCCCCAAAATGCCTCTAAGTCAAACTAGGTCATTTTGGGCATGATTTTCTTTATAAAAGTGCTAAAAATACATTAATCCCGTAATTGTAGACAGTGCACAACCCCGTACACATTTCCATTACATAGCCCTATGCAAATTTCTGCACTTTGAGTTCTTCAAGTCTTTTTATTCCTTTAATTTTTTCAACATTCTTTTTTCATGGATTTCCCTTCCTTTTGCCATACTTTTAGACCTAAAATATGAGAAATTAACCAAGCATTTATCCAAAAGTTTAAAAGAGTAGATTTGACTAAAAACTTGATAAATTCTCTTGAAATTCAAGCAAAACCTCTCTAAAATTTAAGGAAATTTTATGAAAATATAGTTGAAACTCTAGTTTAACACTCCAATAATGCAATTTGTTAATGTCATATAAGGGTATAATGTCACACTTTGCTCCAACGTATTTAACACTTCTTGCCCCCCCCCCCATGATGGATTTTAATATTCACACCAACCTCCATTCTTCATTAACAATGACAGAAACCCTAATCACTAAACCACATCATATAATATACATAAACAAACAAAAAAAATAACACATCATCTAACAAAATAGGGATCAGATTCATTTATGAACCCAAAACCCTAACAACCCTAACAACTATTGAACCTTGATCCTTTTTTTAACCCTATGTGTGGTTCAATTTCATTAAAACTAGTTGTATGTCGCACATTTGTGAAACATTATTATTTTTATTTTATTTATTTATACTTATAAAAATATAAAATTTAGGATACATAAATTATATTATAATTTAAAATTTTTTATATATTATAGTTAATGCCTGTTATTTAGAATATAATATTTTATAAGAATTATATTTTGATTCAAAAATTTTAATTTTAAAAACCGGTATATTAATTAATAAAATAATTTATAATTAAAAAATTAATTATAATCTTAAAAATTAATTATAATTTTTTATATTAATTAATGAAATAATTTCTAATTAAATAATAAATTCTAATCTTAAAAATTAATTATATTTTTTTATTTTATTTTTATTATTTAATATTTTTAAATATATAAAAGTTGTAATATATACAATGACAGATCTATTTTTTTTAAAAAGTGATCCACTTATATACATAAGATAAAATAAATAATATTATGATGAAATAGGTTAAATCAAATAAATAATGGATAAGAATTACAAATATCTTCACATTAGTTTAAATGAGATTTATGTAACAATTCATAATTTTTTTTTTATTTTGTTATTTTTACATATTATTTATTTTTCATTTTAGAATTATGAAAATTTGATATGTGGCAACTTAGGGCCTGTTTGACATTGCTGTTGGAGGTTATAAAAGCACATTTATAATTTTTTTGATTTAATTGAATGAATGTTTTAATTTTTTCTAAAATTGCTTTTTCAACTTGCTTTTGGAAAAAGCATCAATTTATATGCTTTTACGAAAAGCAGTTTTGCAAAAGCATTTTTAGATAAAATATAAAAATTTTTGTTCAAAATAATTTTGGCAAATTCAATGCTAAACACACCCTTAATATAAATGAATTAAAAATTAGATATGTTAAATGTTAAAAATAGAATGTGTTTAATAAACAATTTATAGTTTAAAATCATATTCAAAATCCAACAACAGTTCAAATTAATATTATCTTACTAATCTTAATAGTTTAAAATAAAAATTTAATAACTTTTAAAGATTATCATAATGTTGAATGAGTAGTAGTTAAGTATATTTTTTTATTTCTTAGATAATGTTTATTAAAATTTAAGATTTAAATATTTTATACTATACTTTTTTATTTTGAAAAATATGACTATTTGACATTTGGCAATCTTATCTAATCTAATCTAATATATCTATCTGTACTAATCTATACTAATTATAAAAGTGAAGATGTTGGAAAAATATTTTTGGACATATATGACCCTAATTTTTATATTATTTTTCTAACTTATCATTTTCTTTTTCTTGTGTATTTCTCATTCTTCATCTGCTTAATTCTCCAAAAATATCCAAATCCTTTTCAAAATTTAATTTTATCTTGTTTTTCTCGCTCAATTATGAACTTCTTATCTATATTTTAAAATTCTTTGTTTCTCCAAAATACAAATTATGTTATTATTTATTTATAATAATCAATTATTGATTTTAACGATACATGGATGGGCAAAAATAGGATGCAGATTTTCTTTCCCAACCAAAGAAACTTGCAATCTCTCTCTCTCTCTCTCTCTCTCTCTCTCGCTCTCTCTCTCTCTCTCTTCATATTCTTGGTAGAGATTACGAAGAATGAGAATAGTCCTAAAACTTTTAATATGTAAGTTCCTTTTTTTGCCAAATATATGTAAGTTTCAGTTTTTGTGTATACAAGTAATATTCATTTTTATATTTGATTATGATTTTAAGTTGTATTTATTAAGTTTCCTCCGAGGAATGTGGCCTGGTGATAAGTAACTAATGTTTGCAGTTGCACATTTAAAGTTTGAATCTCGGAGGAGGTAGTAGCTAAAAAATTGATTTGGACATGTTTCTAATCATGAGTGCATTAGAATCATAAATTACTAATAGTTCAAGTCTATGAAGCCTCTTCTAATGCAGCTTTGCAACACCATTTGCACTCATTTCATGCTTCTAAAGTTGCAATAGCTTCTTATTTATGCTTTGTTTCTACTAAAGTATGGTGGTTGATGACTTCTAATAAAAACCAATTATTGGTGTATTTTATTTATGGAAAAATTTAATAAGCCTTAATTACAATTTGTGATGTGAATATTAATCAACATGAAAACTAATAAGATTGTATGATATTTTAAAACTATTTATAATGAAATATAGTACAGTTTAATGAGGTTCAATTATCATCTATTTATAAACCTAATTTTACTTGAGATATAAACCAAACGACAATTAAATAGAAATAGGAAATTTTCTTCATAATAAAATTATAAAAATTTAAAATAAAAATTAGTACCATATTGCACAATTACTCAATTTGAAACGTGAGGGTTCAATATTGATAAATAATGACTTTATCATAGGCTAAGAAGGATCCTTACAATTGCAAAATGTGAGACAATATTCATAAAAAAAATATGACTTAGGTATAATGACTATGCTTCCCAAGTGCAACAAAGGAGAAGAAGAATGAATATAGTGATGAACAACATGAGTGGCCGAGTCAAATGATCTTTTAGTTTGATTCTCTTTGCAAAATGGCTAATTCTTGTGATGGTTATATAATTTGCTTTCAGATAATTCCTCTTTTTTTATTCTTTTACAAAATTTTATATTTTGATTTTAATTTTGGTTCTACCTTAGCAATAAACTAAACTGAGAAGATAGGAGCTAAAGTTCATATATATAACCATCGCTGATGGATGCAAATCCTTCTTCCCTTACACTTGCACCAATGATAAAGGTTGTAGTAACTATTTTGGTAATTGGTTTGTTAACTTGCCTCAACCCCCCAAACATCCCCCTCTTTTTTTTTTCTTTTTGGTTACTTTTCACTATATGAGTCTCAGTTTTTTAGTACTGAAATGGCATAGTCGTTCTGCATTTGGGAAGGAGGATATTTGTTCTCTTATGGATTACTGCGATACTATAACACTCTAAATTTTGATATTTTAAATTTCTTAAAAATTGTTAATATTTTATTTTAAAGAAAATATCTCGATTAATAATATTTTCGATTTAATAGTAAATTAATAATAAATGGTTTTAATGAAGTTTTAGTAACTTGATAGATGAAAACATAATTAAAGTAAATATATAAATTAAGTTTTTAAAAAATATAATATAATAAGTGCATATGTGTGTGATAAACACCCTTCATAATAATAATAATAATAATAATAATAATAATAATAAGAAAAAGAAGAAGAAAGGTGATGATGATTATGAAGTTAATTGGTGCATGTGATGTGCACCTGATATGCAAGGAAGTTAAAAAAAAAATGGGGCCAAACTGACTTTGTTTGTATATACTTATATAAGAGAAGAAAACATTATCACAATATAAAAACAAAACAAAAGGCACAAAAAGTAAAAAGAAGCCCAGTGCAGGTAGCTAAAGAAAATGACATGAATTAACTTTAATGAATGGTTCTGAGTGATTCCGACCTTTGTTTTAAGTGATTTTAGTATCATCGTATTACTTATTTTATAAGCTTTCATAAAACTAATTTTTTTACAAATTTACTAGTTTTCTAATGTAATAATAGATATAATTTTCTATCTTGTAAAAAAAATTTTGAAAAATTAAAATTTCGTTAGTTATTCTATTGCAGTTCCGTTGATACAAATTTTATCGAAAATCGACAACGGCGAATAATCGAGAAATAATCGGTAATTAGTCTGTTATTATCGCATTTTAATTAATTATTAATTAATTTTTGATACGTATAACTAGTTAAATATTTATAAATAAATTAATTAAATTATTAGAATTCTTTTTATCTTAGAATATATTTTTAACCTAAATAAGGGTTAATTACATAATAATTTTTAATAATTCATGTAGATCGATAAAAATCGGCGAATTCCGACATTTTGACAGTTTGGATTAAAAGAATTAGTTGAGTGAATTAAAATTTAAGGTGAGTTTATGTTTATGCTAATTAGGGGTGTCAAAATGGGTCATGATATGATTACACGATTCGCCTAACATGAAAAATATCTGAGTTAGGGTTGAGGCTTAACGGGTTCGTGTCGTAAACGGGTCGACCTATTTATGACAAAACTTAAACGTGTCATGTAGTAGGTTGACCCGCTAACCCGTTATTGACCCGTTTAATTATACAGATTGTGTCATGTCGTGTCAACCCAACCCATTTATCACATTTAATGACTTAAGTGATTTTTTAAAAGTTTAATAAATATATTAATAAGTTAACTTTTTATTATATTAAAAATTTTAGAATATTAGTCAAATGTCTAAATGTTATTAAAATGTTAAAATTTTAACTAAAGTTAATTATTTTATGCTAGTTAGTATTATATTTGTGATATATATTAAATGGGTTAAACAGGTTGTATTCAGGTTTATGACCCATTTAAATAAATGAGTTATACGTTTCGTGCTCGTATCACTCATTTATTTTTCGTGTCGTGTTCGGTTCAGAAATATAGACATGATTAATAAACGAGTCGTGTATGTATTGATGTTAATCGTGTCATTTAAATGGGTCAATTCGATACGAACACGACCCACCAACCCATTTTGACACCCCTAATGCTAATGCTTAAGATAACCAATTTGTTGACCTGTTGTTGTTATAATTACCATGATATTTATTATGCTATATGACATAGTTGAGCCTAACTTATCATTTAATTTATTCTTTTAAGCTTTGGACTTGCCTTTCATTATATGGATATGACAAAATGCCTATATTGATGGGGGATTATACCATCAGATCGTACAAATGGGGTTTATACCATCAGACAGTGTGCACTGGTGACTGAATTGATACAGTCAAATTTATTAGTGTCCTACCTAGACAGGACTGATACTCTAGACGTATACTCGACCAAGTATATGAATACAAGGAGAAGTTACTGCCTCGATAGGATACGACACTATAAGGATGGTGCCTGTATCCCACTTATAGATGTTGACAGAGTTTTGTTTATATGACATATGTTGATTCCATTACATAACTTATATTGATTTGCCATATGGTTACCCTTGAGACTATTATAGACTTATGTTTCTTTTATACATGTATATAATATTTTGCTAACCCATAACCACATGTATTGGCATATGCATAAACTCAATGAGATGAAAGCTCACATTTTTATTTTTGATAATTTCAGGTGCTAGGGTTGATAAGGAGCGACCTAGGGAGGGTTGAGCTTCTTGGTTCCTATCTCTCCACCAGAAGCATGTAAATAAAATGACTACTCTATATGATGTGTATTATTATGGGTTACTCTAGAATGCTCTGTAGTATTTGCTATGATAGAACTTAATAGAATGTTAATATGGTTGTTGATATTTTGTCTATTTGTATATGCTATATGATGTGGAGTTACTGTGATATGGTGGAGACCTAGGAGGGGTCATGTGAGTTGAGATTGTCTTAAGATTGATTTTAAAAGTGTTTTTCTTTTCTTGTTTCAAGTGGTATGTCCTAATTTTAGGGGAAACTCTGCCAAAATTTCGATAGAAATCCAAGGATTTCTAATATGATCTATAGTAATGTGCCTTACTTGAATTTTATATCCTCAAAATTTATAGGTTTTGGGGTTCTACGGGCGGATGGTGGCCTTAGGCTTACCCTTGCACTAGGACCGTCACATCTTTGGATGTCGGGATGTGACAAAGGTGGTATCTGAGCAATGGTTTATCTAGAAAAAACTATGGATCATAGGTTCTATATGTCATTGTGTTTACCTTATTTGATCAGCGTACATTGGTTATTTTGTATGTAAACTTATTTTGTTTCTTGGTTTCTAGTATATGGATATACCTCCATTACCTGGTCAAAGGAGAGGCCGAGGTCACCTGAGACAGAATATTCCTCCCTAGGAAGAATCCATAACAGAGATGGAACTAGTATAATTCCTCCTCCTCCACTTCCTCCTATTCCTAGAATCGATGCAGTTGCATTGTTACAACAAATGGAGTAACTTAAAAGGGAAAATGAAAGGCTACAATAGTAATTAAATAAGCAGAGGCAGCAACCTGCACTTTCTGTTCAACTTATCCCTTCAGCTCCACATATTCCTCCTGTTCCAACCATTACAGCTACTCCTTCGACTCCTTTTGTTCCAGTAGCTCTGCAAATATTGATCTTATAGCTCTTATTGCACTAGCTGCTCCTCTAGTGGCTCCTCCACCACCTCCTGTGGCACCGGTATTATGAGAGGTCAGTTATAATAAATTCTTGAAATTGAAACCAATGGATTATCGAGGTGATATGGATCCCATATAATTTCTGAAGGATATGGAATATAATATTCAAATTACAAATATTTTTAATCGAAAGACTATTGAATATGTTGGTTATCAGATGAAAGAGGAAGCTAAGGACTGGTTTAAGAGGAACGCTGCCTAACAGCTTCAGGAGAATTTTGAAATCCCTTGGGAAGAGTTTAAAGAACGGGTTACAAATGAGTTTCTTCCAGAGAGTGTGAGAACAGCTCGAGCCTTAGAGTTTGAGAGACTAAAACAAACTCTAGACATGACAATTTCTGAGTATGCTAATAAATTTAGCAGATTGAGTAAGTATGCTTCAACCATGGTTCCAAATAAGGTTGTAAGAATTCATCATTTTCAAAGGGATTTGATTCCTGCAATTTATAAAATTCTTGTTCCATACAAATTTGCAACCTATTATGAAATAGTGGATAAAGCAAAAATTATTGAAGACAAAGAAATGGAAGTGAGGGCTAAGAGAGAACAAAATAAAAGGGCTAGAACAAGGAGCTTTTCTAAATAGGGCAAGGATGATAGTGGGGAAAAAAGTGTTCGTGCAGTTAACTACTCTACTAGGAACTTTAGGGGTCAGTTTGGGAGATCACAGACTAGGCAGAGTACTTCTACTTCACTTCCTTAGATGAGTCACAGTATAAATCCATCTCCCCCTATCAAAGTTCCTATTTTACCTTGTTCCATGTGTGGGAGACTGCACAAAGGACAATGTCGCCGTGAGACCGGTGCTTCTTATAAATGTGGGAATCAGGGCCATTACATGAGTGATTGTCCTTATGGGAGTATTGATAGACCACAGACTTCTCAACCCACTGTTTATATGGAAAGAGCAGGAAATACACCTACTATTAGAGGTAGTATAGGCAGAGGTATGGAGATGGGTAAAAATACTGGACAGACATTAGGATAGACATTGAGTCAGACTCCTCAGAGTAGAGGCCGTGGGAGAGTATTTGCCCTGACACAGAGTGAAGCTCAGGGTTCTACGACCATGATCACAGGTATTCTTCCTATTCCTACTATTGATGCATGAGTTCTATTTGATTCTTGAGCTATACACTCATTCATATCCCCTTATTTTGCTAAAAAAGTATATGTTGCTTATGAATTACTTAAAAATCCATTGATAATGACTACTCCTTTAAGGGAGGAAGTGGTAGTTCAAAATGTTTTCCTTCTTGTAAGGTGGGAATTTTTGATAAAATACTAGAAGCTGAACTTATAGAATTTCCTGTGTTAGAATTTGATGTTATTTTGGGTATGGATTGGTTATCAATACACTTTGCTAATCTTGATTGCCATAATAAGAAAGTGGTGTTTCAACCTCCTTATGGGGATGTATTTGAGTATTAAGGAGATCGAAGTGAAATTCCTTATAATTTAATCTTTGTCATTAGAGTTAGAAGATTATTACAAAAGGGAGGCCAAGGTTCTTTGGCATATGTCAAGGATGATAGTGTGAAAGTTATAGGGGTAGAACAAATTCTAGTAGTTAGTAAATTTCTATGTGTTTCCTAAAGAAATTCCAGGGTTACCACATGAAAGAGAGATTGAGTTCTCAATTAAGGTGGTACTAGGGACTGATCCAATTTCTATTACTCCTTATCATATGGCTCCAGTTGAGTTGAAAGAATTAAAGACACAGTTGCAAGATTTGCTTGATAAAGGGTTTATTCACCCTAACACTTCACCTTGGGGTGCATTGATTCTCTTTTTCAAAAAGAAATATTGGACGCTACAACTATGTATTGATTTTCGGTAACTCAATAAAGTCACTGTTCGAAATAAATACCCTCTTCCTTGGATAGATGACTTGTTTGACCAGTTACATGGGGAAAATCATTTTTCTAAAATAGATTTGGCATTTGGCTATCATCAGCTAAGAATTCAAAAGAAAGATGTGCCTAAAACGACATTTCGAATAAGATATGGCCATTATGAGTTCCTAGTGTTGCCTTTTGGGTTAACAAATGCTCCTGCTGCTTTTATGGATTTGATGAATCAGGTCTTCAAGCCCTACTTGGATAAGTTTATCATTGTCTTTATTGATGACATTCTTATATACTCAAAAAGCCAAGAAGAACATGAAGAGCACCTCCGAACTGTCTTGCAGACTCTGAAAGAGCATCAGTTATATGCCTAGTTCTCAAAATGTGAATTTTGGCTAGATAAAGTTTGATTTTTAGGGCATTTAATCAGTAAGGATGGACTCCAGGTTGATCTAAAGAAGGTAAAAGCAATTCTAAATTGGCCTAGACCCACCAATGTGACTGACATCATAAGTTTTCTAGGTTTAGCCAGCTATTATCAGAGATTTGTCAAAGATATCTCAAAGATAGTTGTTCCTTTGACCAAACTCACTCTGAAATAGGTGAAATTTCAGTGGTTAGATGAATGTGAAGAAAATTTCCAAAGACTCAAAACTTGTCTTACTACTACTCCAGTGTTGGCTCTTCCTTCAGAAGAGGGAGGTTATATAATCTACTGTGATGCATAAAGAGTGGGACTGGGTTGTGTTCTGATGCAATGGGGAAAGGTAATAGCTTATGCTTCTCGTCAATTAAAGAAGCATGAGTTGAATTACCTAACCTATGATTTAGAAATGGCAGCGATTATTTTTACTTTAAAAATCTAGAGGCGTTACTTATATGGCGAAAAGTGTGAAATTTACATTGATCACAAAAGCTTGAAATACATTTTTTTAACAAAGGGATTTGAATCTTAAGCAAAGGCGTTGGATGGAACTGCTAAAAGATTATGATTGTAATATTATGTTCCATCCAGGAAAAGTAAATGTGGTAACTGATGCTTTGAGCTGAAAATCAGCAGGGAGTTTGGCTTACATTAAGGTGTATAGAAGAACTTTGGCCAAGGAGATACAAAGCTTGTTTGATATGGGTGATCGATTTGAGGTAACTGATTCTCCAGTTTTATTAGCTCATTTTCATGTCAAAGCTCTTTTGATCGATCAAATTAAAGATGCATAAGATAAGGATCCTCAGCTGGTGAAGTTGAAACATGATGTAAAAGCTGGATAAACTCCTGATTTTACTGAAGATAATGGCATATTAAGATATGATACTCGGTTGTGTGTTCCTTCAGCGGATGACCTACGGGAACAAATTATGAGAGAAGCTTATTATGTTATCTACATCATACATCCAAGTTCAACTAAAATGTATCACAGTGTAAAAATCTCCTATTGGTGGAATGGGATGAAGGGAGATATAGTGGAGTTTGTAGAAAAATTTCTGACTTGCCAACAAGTTAAATTTGAGCACCAAAAGCCTTCAGGGTTGCTTCAGCAATCACCACTATTAGAATGGAAATGGGAGAGAATTACCATGGACTTTATAGTTGGGTTACTGGGAACTTCAAGTGGATATGATTCAATTTGGATAATTGTTGAACAGTTGACAAAATATGCTTATTTCCTTCCAGACAAAACTACATACTCAGTTGCTCAGTATGCCCAGTTATACATTGATGGAATTGTACGTCTCCATAGAGTTCCAGTCTCCATCATTTTTTTATTGAGGGACATAATTCACATCTAGATTTTGGTACAAGTTACAAGAATCATTAGGCACCCATCTAGACTTCAATACAACATTCCATCCTCAAACTGATGGATAATCTGAAAGAACTATCCAAACCCTAGAAGATATATTGAGAATGTGCATTCTGGACTTCGGTGGTAATTGGGATAAACATCTGTCATTGATCTAATTTGCTTATAATAATAGTTATAATAACACGATTAAAATGGCACCTTACGAAGCATTATATGGAAGAAAATGTAGATTGCCTTTATGTTAGAATGAAGTAGGTGAAAATACATTAAAGGACCTGAATTGATTCAGTATACCTCGGAGAAGATACCTCTCATCAAAGAAAGACTAAAAATAGCCTTTAGTCAACAAAAGAGCTATGCTAACCCGAAAAGAAGAGATTTACAACTTGCCATCGGTGATCATGTATTCCTAAAAGTCTCACCAATGAAAGGTGTGATGAGATTTGGAAAGAAGGGTAAATTATCACCAAGGTACATTGGTCCTTTCGAGATTTTAGAGAGAGTTGGAGATGTTTCTTATCGTTTGGCTCTACCATCCAACTTAGATAATATTCATCCGGTTTTCCACATTTCCATGCTTTGAAAATACATTTCTGATCCATCACATGTATTACAAGCTCAACCGATGGATATTAATCTAGATCTGACATATAAAGAAACTCATATTTCCATAATCGACAGAATAGTTAGAAAACTCCGAAATAAGCAAATTCTAATGGTAAAAGTGTTATGACAGAATAAAAAAAATAGAAGAATGCACTTGAAAAAGTGAGCAAAATGTGAAAAATCGATATTCACGTATGTTTTCAATAGACTAGATGAGAGATTGTATCAACATTCCCAATCTTAATGAAATGAATATCATATTAATAATACAACGATTATTCTCTTTTAATTTGAGGATGAATTTTTTTATAAGGGGGTAAAATGTAATATCCTAAATTCTGATATTTTAAATTTCTTAAAAATCATTAACGTTTTATTTTAAAGAAATTATCTCGATCGATAATATTTTCGATAATTAAAATTTTGTTTTAATAGTAAATTATTAATAAATGGTTTTAATGAATATTTAGTAACTAAATAAACTAAATCATAATTAAAGTAAATATATAAATTAAGTTTTAAAAAAAATAAAATATAATAAGTACATATGTGTGTGATATACACCCTTGATAGTTAATAAAAATAATAATAATAATAATAATAATAATAATAATAAATAAATAAGAAGAAGAAGAAGAAGAAGAAGAAGAAGAAGAAGAAGAAGAAGAAGAAGAAAAAATAAAGGTGATGATGATTATGAAGTTAATTGGTGCATGTGATGTGCACCTGATATGTAAAGAAGTTAAAAAAAGAGAGGGCCAAACCAACTTTGTTTGTATATACTTATATAAGAAAAGAAAACCATATCACCAGATAAAAATGAAACAAAAGGCACAGAAAGGAAAAGGAAGCCCGGTGCAGGCAGCCAAAGAAAATAATAGGAATTAACTTTAACGAATTATTCCGAGTGATTCAGACCTTTGTTTTCAGTGATTTTGGTATCATAGTATTCCTTATTTTATAAGCTTTCATAAAACTAATTTTTTTACGAATTAAGGAGATTGTTCTAAAATATTAAAATTTCAAATTTACTAGTTTTCTAACGTAATAATCAATACAATTTTCTATTGAATAGTTACAGAAAAATTTTCAAAAAATTAAAATTTTGTTAGTTATTCTATTGCAGCTCCGTTGATACCAATTTTATTGAAAACCGACACTGGAGAATAATCGAAAAATAACCGATAATTAGTAGATTATTATCACATTTTAATTAATTATTAATTAATTTTTGATACATACGACTAGTTAAATATTTATAAATAAATTAATTAAATTATTAGAATTTTTTATTTTAGAATATATTTTTAACCTAAATAATTATTAATTACGTAATAATTATTAGTAATTATTTCGTCCATCGATAGAAATCAGCGAATTCTGACGTTTTGAAAGTTTGAATTAGAAGAATTAGTTGAGTGAATTGAAATTTAAGGTGAGTTTATGTTTATGCTAATGCTTAAGATAACCAATTTATTGACCTGTTGTTGTTATAATTACCAAGATATTCATTATGCTATATGACCTAGTTGAGCCTAACTTGTCATTTAATTTATTCTTTTGAGCTTTGGACTTGCCTTTCATTATATGGATATGATAGAATGACCATACTGATGGGGGATTGTACCATTAGACCGTACTGATGGGGTTATACCATCAGACTGTGTGCACCAGTGACTGAATTGATGTAGTCGAATTTATCAGTGTCCTACCTAGAGATGACCGATACTCTGGGCATATACTTGACCAAGTATATGAATACGAGAAAAAGTTACTGCCTCGATAGGATTTATAGCACCATGTGGCCGGACAGTTACGACACTATGAGGATGGTACCTGTATCCCACCCATAAATGTCTATAGAGTTTTGTCTATAAGACATATGTTGATTCCATTACACAACTTATATTGATTTGCCATATAGTTATCCTTGAGATTGTTCTAGACTTATGTTTCTTTTATACATGTATATAAGATTCTGCTAACCCATGATCATAGGTATTAGCATATGCATAAACTCACTAAGATGAAAACTCACATTTTTATTTCTGATAATTTCAGGTGCTAGGGTTGACGAGGAGCGACCTAGGGAGGATTGAGCTTCTTGGTTCTTATCTCTCCACTAGAAGCATGTAAATAAAATGACTACTCTATATGATGTGTATTATTGTAAATTACTCTAGAATGTTCTGTAGTACTTGCTGTGATAGAACTTAATAGAATGTTAATATGGTTATTGATATTTTATCTATGTGTATATGCTATATGATGTGGAGTTATACTGTGATATGGTGGAGACCTAGGAGGGTCATGTGAGTTGAGATTGTCTTGAGATTGATTTTAAAAGTGTTTTTCTTTTCTTGTTGCAGGGGGTATGTCCCAATTTTAGGCGGAACTCCACTAAAATTTCGGTAGAAATCCAAGGATTTCTAATATAATCTATAATAATATGTCTGACTTGAGTTTTATATCCTGAAAATTTATAGGTTTTGGGGTTCTACGAACGGATGGTGACCTCATGCTTACCCTTGCACTAGGACCATCACATCTTTGGATGCTGGGATGTGACAGATACAAGTCAAGATTTTAAAAAGAATTAGTTTTTGGAAGCCTTTTTTTTTGTATTTGTTTATCATGAATGATATTTCGTAGTTGTCTTACTGTTAATCCATAATAGATTCAAAGATAGTTTCAATCTTTACCCACTTAAGAACCATTTGAACCATAAGTGATTAAAAGTTGGAAAGCAATTTGATCTCTTAGACATTTGAAGCTTGTTTAGTAGATTTTCATTTCCTTTTTGGGTGTATGAGCATGAATTTGTCCCAAAAATCTTGGATTTTTTAGTTCTTTTTTAATGTATCACTGTAGTACTATTTGCACTCATTTAATGCTTCTAAACCTACAGAAGTATCTAATTTATACTTTATGCTGAATTAGGTGTGATTGATAACTTCTAATAGAAACCAACTCATTTTCAAGCTGGATACATAAACTCTAAGTATGACAAAATTTTGTCTTGTAGCATTGATGAGGGGGCAATTTTTGAGACAAATAATGAGTCAATTGTTACTCATTTTGTGGGATCAATTTACAGAATGGCAACATATAAAACTTATGACTTTTTACTTTTGTTTTTCTCTTTCCCTAACTTTTATTCTCAGTAAGATTGATGTTCGAAACTACATATCCATTATGAATCTATAACGTGTAAAGATTAGCTGGCTACACTTTTTAGACTTCAAAGTTAGTTTAAAACTTCACAATTGGTACAACAGGCAATGTAAAACTCCTTTTTCAAAACATTCTCAAAATTTTATCATAAAACTAGTAAATAATTATAATAATTCCAAGTTGTTCCTTTCTAAATAAAATGTACCTCAAAATTCTTTCTTAATTATAATTCAAAACATTTAAAATAACTATCCTCCAAAATAATAAATAAAAGCCAAAATCTAATCAATAAAGTGAATAAAGTTGTCCTATAACTGAATCAAGTATTCTATAATCCTCATCTAAATTGTTGACACACCTATAATGTACGAACTTAACTCCAACAATGAGAATGAGTCACAACTAACGTTCCTGAAAAATAAATGGCGAGAGGTGAGCTGCTTATTTAATAAGAATAGTTAAATATATCTATATATAGATATGTATACAATAGTTATTTCCATATATATGCAAAAATATGTAACATATCATTCGCATTTCATAAAATCAAACATGACAATCTTTACTTATAAAACATGTAAAATGTTCAAACAATAATTTAAAATTTACTTCACCAAGTTTTAATCAATTGGGCCTTACTCAACCTATTTGGGCTCTATTCAATGATTTTGCTGGCTTACCATTTCTCATTCCAAATATCAATTCGTACAATGGCATAAGATACCTCGGCCATATATATCCCGATACCACCCCAGTGTCTATCCTAATAGTACAAGATATTCTCCGCTATCCGGAATACCTCGACACCCATAACAACCGGTGCCTAGCCTTATGATCAATCAAGCGCCACACAGCCTAAGTTTTTATATCACAAATTTTCACAATTCATAAACCATTGAATATATCCAATAAGGTAAGCTAATAATATATATCCAATTCAATTCAACATATAATCCCATAATCAATATTACATTATATATGCCACAATATCCTCAAGACAATTGTTCATCAATTCATACAACAAGTCAACATTTCACATTCACATACCTTCTTCCACATTCAACTCATATAATCCATTTGTATCAACTCAATTCATCCATTAAAACATATCAACATGCATACCATTCAGCATGCATCCACACACATAACAACAATGAGTAACTATCACATATATATATATATAGATATAATTAACTAACTTACCTTTACTTAAGTCAAACTTAACTAACTACTCCCTTGACCTATGTCCAACTTGATCACTAGGTCCTAAGCAATTATACCATTCTCATATTAATCATATATTCTAATTTATACAAGTAATAATTAATCTAATTTCTATATAGGACATCATACTTGTTCATAGCTAGAAATCCCTAATTACAATTTAATTATAAAAATTTTCAATTCAATTTTGGTAAATGATGTATCTGAGTACTTTGGGGTCCTAAAGACTAGCTCCAAAGCTAACCTATAAGACATATAAAGACTATGGGGGTGCTTTGTCGGCAACCGCTCCGATGCCTAAGTTAGTAATCGGTTATGGAGGGATTCAATGTAAAGAGTTTAGGGTTTAGAGTTATTAACATGTTCCTTGTGACTAAGATAGGCTTATATACCTACTGGAAGTCTCCAAGTCCTACAAGGTAGGCTAGTAGATAGATATTCCACATTTTTAGAGATTAGAGAGATAATAGGAATCTGTCTCTTAGTTGTTCTTATCCATATTTGTGGGGATGAGCTCTTTAAAGATGATCTCCCTTTATCCATCTGAGGTCCAAGGTCTAGGTTCCAACCTTTTCTTCCATAGTCCAAACCCAGTTCCTTTGTCCGAGGTCGAGGGCTCGACTTCTCATGCCAGGTAGGATCCATTATCGTGGCTGGGGGTCATCCAGTTTTAGAGAGAGGTTATCACATGTCCACCCAATAGACCCTAGTTAAAGACTGAGGGACACTCAATTCGACCAACCTCTTAACATGAGACGAGTATCTGGAGCGAGGTATTTCTTGTTCTGCCCTCTTAAAATCAGTAAGCGGGAATTTCCCCGCTTAACTCCTAAAGTTATACACGTGTAGGCCTTTCAACATCCCTCTAGAAAGTTTAACATCTTTTCAGTTTCTTAGCCCTATGCTCAACCACCACGTGTCATCCTTGGGCAGACTTAGTAACAGAGATGACACTTCGTCTCCTGTTCCCCTCACCTATATAACAGAGATAAACCTTAACTTTCCATTCTTTCCCGATTTCACCATTTTCCACAACACTCTGTGTTTCTAAGATTTTCTGACAAGTCCTTCCTTCTCCGACCACCGTTTGTGCCCAATTCTCATATTTACTAGGTAAATTTTTGCCCACTTACTCCAATTTTTTCATTTACTTCTTCCTCCTTTATCGCATACCATGAGT
>CAOJBK014962183.1:0-17852 GCA_948294925.1 Codiaeum variegatum
AGAATATGAATTCCCCAACCTTGACACATCCTCAACCATCCCCTTAGGGGAAATGACAGATTTATTCGCTAGTTGAATTGTCATTTATGTTAGCTTTGGTTCCTCGATAGCAAGTTTTTTAAAAACATGGTAAGGCATTACACTAATACTAGCCCCTAAGTCCACTAATGCTCTCTTAACTTGAAGATTGCCAATGAAACAAGGAATATTGTTTCTTGTAATTTCTTTAGCAACCTCCTCTAAATTATTTTCGAAGACTTCTTGGGAAAATGTGCCATGGATACTTCTTTGAGCTTTCTCTTGTTAGAGATAAGCTCTTTCAAAAATTTTGCATACTTGGGCATTTATGCGAGAGCTTCAACGAAGAGAATGTTAATATGAAGTTTCTTGAATAGTTCAAGAAACTTACCAAATTTTATGTCCAAGCGGTCCTTCTATAGTCGTGCCAGATATGGCACCCTCAGCTTGTACTCCTTGATAGACGTAGGTTCTTTTGGCAGCTACTCTTTCTTGATTCCCTCTTGTTTCTCAATTTCTACCTCAACATGGTGAGGTTCTTCATCCTTTTTCCCCTCATTCTCTTATTTTTCTTCCATTACACCCTCCACCATTATACTAGTCCTTAAATTGATAGCCTTTAACTCCCCTCTTGGGTTCATCTCGGTGTTGCTAGGTAGTGTACCCGGTTGTCGCTCACTTATCATTTTAGCAATTTGACCCATTTGGATCTCAAGTTTCTGTAGTAAGGCCTGGGTATTCCTAATAATGACATCTTGTGCTTGCAATCTTTTATCAGTAACTATCATATATTCTTTCAAAATCTCTACCATATCGCTTTCCGTCGGCGGAGGGGTTGGTTGTTGCATATGAGCTCTTAGCTGAAATTCGGGCAGAGGAACCCTCTACGTATTGTTGTTCCTCCATGAAAAATTGGGCTGATTTCTCCACCCAGGATTGTATGTGTTTGAATAGGGGTTGTTACCTCCCCTCTGCATATTGCGCATGTAGTTAACTTGCTCATGGCCCTCACTTGAGATGCTTGAACCATAAGAACCTAGCATGTTACACTCATGTTCTTGGTGATCACTACCATAACTCTCACAAATCAGCACTTATTGCCTCAAAGTGCCCGAGATAAATAAATCAAACTGCTTATTCATGGTTTCAATTTGAGCTGTCAGAGACGTGACAACGTCTATGGAATGAATGCCCTATGTCCTTAGCCTTGATTGATCATATGGGTTAGGTAACAAGTGATAATCGGACCTGGACATTTCTTCAATAAGCTCCCACACCTTTTATGGTACCTTTGACTCCAATGATCCTCCTCTAGATGCCAATAAAAGTTGTCTATTATTGTAGTTGACACCATTGGTTAAGCTTTCCACTTGTTGCCATAGCTCAAACCCATGATGTGGACATTTAAGCAATAAGTCCTTGAACTTTTCCCATCCTTTGTAGATTGATTCCCCCTCTGGTTGTGAAAAAGAAAAAATTTATTGACGGAGCTTGACGGTCTTAGCTGGGGGAAAGTACTTATCAAGAAAAGCCACCGCCAATTGCTCCCAAGTTATGAAATGTCCGACAGAAAAAGATTTCAACCACTTCTTCAGGCTGTCCCTCAAGGATAATGGGAATAACCTCAGCTTAATAACATCCTCTGACACCCCATTTATCTTGAATGTATCATAGATCTCCACGAACTTATATAAATAAGTGTGAGGATTTTAATGAGCCAAATCTCTGTACTAACAGGAGTTTTAGATCATCTGGATAATGGCCATCTTGATCTTGAAATTGTTAGAGTCCACTGGTGGCCTTCTGATCAGACCTCTAACATCATTTAGATCCACCCATGTGATGTATTGCATGGTTTTCCACACTTGAGGATAATTGCCATTCATATTTCCATTCTCATTGCCATCTCCTATGGAACATCTATTCTCATTGCCACTAAGATTATTTCAACCTTGATTTCCTTCCATCTCTATTTAAGGGTTTGCTAACTTCACTTCCAGAGCACCCTCTTCTATTTCTTGAATCAGCAGATTATCAACTTCTTCCAAAATTGGATCACCTCCTTCTAGAGCTAACCTCTTTCGCTGTCACCCAATACATTGAATCTCGGGATTATAGGGGTGCAATTGGGATGAGCTAGCTCTGGTCATGCACTAACCTGAAATAGATCGAAGAAAAATAAAATTAAATACAAAGAAAAGAAAAGTCTAATTCAATAGAGTTAGATTTATTACTAATGTTGATCGTAACAAAACAAAACAAATCCCAGGCAATGTCGCCAAAAACTTGATCTCGTTTAGCCGCAACACTCGCAAGTGCACGAGATCATATCAAGTAGTAAAACTGACAAGTCCTTGTATCGTTCTCCCAAGGGATTCATTAGTTTATTTGATTAAGCACCAACTCAGTCTCCTAATCTATTGTCTAGCTCACAATAATTTTTGGGTTGAGTGAACTAATTTTAGACTATGGAAACTTAAAAAGAACTGAACTTGCACTTAAAAAAATCTAAAGAAATAAAAAATCAAATCTGGAAATTAAGATGGATTAAAGCATCTACCTAGACTTTAAATCATATTAACTCAAATTGTACGTTCAATCAACAAATCAATGAATATGTCAATTAATCATTAAGTAGGATTTTTCACAAAATTTGGTTTAAATCTTTCTCAAGTAATTAAACACCTAATTTCTAAGTAATAAGAAAGGAATCTCTTCTTGATCCTATTCAATTAGAAATAGCACGAAGGATCAATGAAAAATATGTAAAATCCTAGGAGTTTGTGAATCAATCTCTAGCAAACACAACTAACCTATTAAGCTTTTGAATATTCTAGGTTTAAACTCTCAATCTCTAGTAAAGCCTAAACAACACAAATCAAGAACAAGCATGCTTTTGTCATTGATTTACAGAAAAATAATTATCAAAAGTTAAACTTAATGAAAAACCTAAACATTCATTGAATAAATGTTAATCAATCCATACAATTGAGTAATACCCATCTAATCTAGGTAGATAATTGTATTTAGTTCATAATTAAATCAAAAGAACAAGAAAAAGATAAGAGATTGTAGAAATCCATGAAGTTCATGAAAACCCAATGAGATTCTAATTAAATCCTTATAATCCTTGCTCCAATTTGGGGTGATGATTCGTAATCTAGCCTTAAAAGCCTTCCTTGATATGTTTTTCTCAGGTTTCTAGAGCCCTAGATCGACTTTGAATGAAGTTAGACAAGGGTTTTTTCGTAAGACTCCAGTCTCCCCTTTTGTTTTGAAATTTCATACTCTTTTATAGGTCTTAGAGTGCTATCATGGGTGGCTCTCACAGCCCATGCCCATGCTAGTGACACCTCCTATGTATTGGTGCCTTTATCTGGTGAGAGGCAGTAAGCTCTCATGGTTTCTGGCACGGCCCGTGGCAGGGACCGTGAGAAGCTATTGTTTCTCACACCTCTTAGACTAGCTGCCCCCATGGTATAGCCTCTCTCTATCATGGCCAATGCCAATGGTCGTGACAGCCTTCTGCCCTTGGTCTAGTGAGAGGAAGTAAGCTCTGACAGTTCCTATCACGGGCCGTGATGGGGATTGTGAGAAGCTTATATTTCTCATGTCCTTGGCTTATTGCTCCTACGGGCTAGGTCTTCTCTGTCACGGCTCATGCTGCCGGCGGTGATAGGTTACTGCCTTGCACTTTCTCAACCAATCTCACGAGCTGTCTCATAGGCTATGAGGAAGCCTTAGGCCTTCATTCTTTGCTCTGTTTTCACGCATTTTCTTCATCTTTCGAGTCTGAACCTTGAAATAATTCCTCATAGCTTTAGAATTCAATTAATTGCTTATAAATGACTAAAAACACTAGAACAAATATATTAAATTCAATTTAACAAGTAAAATCCACTAATAACATGTGGTAAAATAATGTATGATTTGTTAGTTATCTCCCACTAAGCTGGAAAACTGAACAGGTGGGTTAGGTAAAAATTAGGGTACAACCGGCTAGATAGAAAATCGAAAAGGCGGTCTAGGAAATAATTAAGGCAGCTTGCTTTGTTGGAAACCCAAAAAGGGCAGCTTAGGCAAAAATTAGATCTTAATAAATAAAACAAAACATTTATTGAGGTCTTATTCATCTTTTGGAACAACTAAAACAAAGCTTTGAAAAAGAAAATAAAGTAAAGAAATCAAATAAAAGTCTTATTTTTTCTAAAAATCTAGACTCAGACTTAACCCTCGATCTTAGTCAAAATAGCAACTCATTTGGCTTTCTCCTTTAGCCAACAAGACTCAATCCATCATCTAGTATACTCAATAGACTTGCCATAGTCATTACCAAGAATTATCATGACTATTGTACGATCTCTGATCCAGCGTAAGGAAACAGCTTTTGTGACTCTGTCATTTACTTTGGTCGTCGAAAATAAAGGTCCATCTGGGGGCATATCCTGGTAAGGACCCATCTGGAAAAGAACTTTGGTCTCCTGATACCAAGCCACATCCTCAAACCTGAAAAGATACATATACTTGAAACCTTAGCTCCTTAGGATGAACCATTTCATCATATACTAATAAGGTTTCCATAGCAAATTAGAAGGGCCTAGCTTCAGAAGCCCGCTAATAAACTCCCTCTCAGAACCAAAACAGATTATGATCTTTCTAGTGTGGTGCCAAGTAGCAGAATAATCTGATACAATAGGCCCAGGAATGATTTTAAGTTGATTCTGCAACAAAATCTTAAAGGCAAAACATACGAATTAAGAAACTTTGAAGACATGCTAAAGTGGACAAGCATAAAGGGGATCTAAATACCTAATGTAGAATTGGACTAATGGACCAAAGCTCCCTTGAATGGTAGTAACGATCAAGGATCAGTAACATCTCAACTAAAATCATCCCCATAATGGAAATACCCTTACCCATTTAGAGTATTATCTCAGCTATCTTTGCATACCCGAAACTAGTGGGGCACAAAAAAATATAACCCACAGTCAGTGCAAAATCATAAGCCCTCAGTCTTCAAGCCATCCAAATAGATTCATCCTTTAACTCCTCCCAAAATATAAAGGCCAATGCAGGAAGTTTAACCATATCATCCTTCACTAAGCCTGAAGCAGCCTATATGCTCAAATCCAATAGCTTTTTGAACGAGTTGAAATAGCTACTCACTCAACTAAAATAATTGAAAAAGCCTCAGTATTTGTACCTAATAGAAATGAAAATCCTCTAAAGTTTGACACATCTCATCCATACTAGTCCCAAAATGAAACACATGGTCAATGGGGTCCTAGAACCATATACATGCATTAAGAAAATCCCAATCAATTTTCACACTCCTAGGAGTCGGTAAAGCAGACATATTGTATCTCCTGAGGTTGATCCTCTGCACTTTGGTCAATTTCTAACACCATCCATATATCACATAGGTGAAAAAGGGCAACATGTTCGAAAAGAAGAAAAAGAATCTGACTTTTTTATAAAAAAATATATTTTTCCCCAGTGATTCTCTGACTCTGATGTCACTTTCGTACGAATATTTATAGTGCATGTAAAACGAGGCAGAAAAATTGTGTTCAAAAGGTAAGGAACATAAAATGAGGCAAAATGCATGCGTGCATTTTGGCCTTCATGCATGCATCAAGGCTTTAACGCATGCGTGAAAGCTCACACACTTGCATCCGTCACATGGCAGGCCATGAATTGCCCCCCAGAATTGATCCATTTCAACTCAATTTGATTCCGTTTTTCTCCCAGTTTTCATCACAAAACCCTTTTTAATTCCAAAAGTCCGAAATTCATAGAAAATGGACTGAATTGTAAAATTTTTTATAAAATCCAAAATTTAGTTATCAAAACAAAATAATAAACAAAAACTATTTTTACAATAGCCCACAAATTGGGGCCCGAATGCAGCCGAAAATAAAACATCATGACATTTCATGCATTGACCACATCAAGGGTCATCATCGAACTCAACAGTTACATCCTCCTCTTCCTCCTTGGGCTTTGGTGGTGCTCTACAATGCCTGACATACCTCCACTCCCGCTGGCTCCTTTAGACTCGTAGCAGATATATGGTGCTCAAGCTGAAAGCACACCTCTAGAAGTTATCCATACTCTGGCCATAAACAAAGCCAAAGACCTGCAAATATAGACAGAAATCAGAAATTGTCTGGAGGACAGAACATGAGTCAAATCTCAAGTCAAAAAACATACCGTCATTGGAAGATGGTTGAAGTCCACCCACTTGACTCCTGGCAGATAATTGTGCCCGAAATAATACACGTAAGTTAAACCTGCAGCATTAGTATAAGACACATGATCACAAGTCTGTGGCATAGAGTGCTAAGATCCACTAAGTCAAGCCTGCAACATCAGTATAAGACACATGATCACAAGTATGTGGCTTAGAGTGTCAAGATCCACTAGAGATGGAAGGCATGAATGATGACGAACTCCCATACCAGATGAACTAGAACTCTGTTGAGGTGCAACCTGACTCATAATCCTAGCCTAAGTCCTCCATTTGGCAGTAAAGTAACCTCCCTCTGGAATAGGCACATAGTCCATGCAGAATGGGGGCATCCCAACCATCAGCCTGCCTGTATGAAACTCAGGATATGAAGCATCAACCAATTGGTAGTCCTCCCGGGCTCTCCTAACTCTCTAATAGGCCTGATAATCAGTAAGTAATATCTCTCTCATCCTCAAAGGAGGGGCAGGTACCACCCTATCGCCACCCAACTAGGCCATGAAATGCTCTCTTAAGAAGAACTCCATCAGTTCAGTCGACCCCAGCAGAATCTGCCTATGGGTGATAGTAATGCCAGAAGCATCTCGATCTTCCTCCTAGATAAAAACTCACTGAAAAGGCTGCCATACGAACTGAAATCACTAAAGCATAGAATTAAAAATCAGTTAGAAGCACAAACTAAGGTACTCAATCTTACCTGAGTAGTAGTCACCAGAATATAGTGGTAGTCAAAAAATATGAAAGACTCCTTATTACGGAGCCATGAATCTCTACACCACATCCTCCCTAGTGGAAAAGGGAAAAATACCAACTTGGGGGCAAGCTCACTAAAATGGGAAAAAATCCCACAACTGCAAAATAAACAGAAATGTTAGCATAGATTAATAGAATAAGAAACAAATAAACATAGGGAAATACTAACCTCCCAAATAATAGCATTCAAAGGAATTTCGGCAATGGAGAGCATAACCAGATTACCCATACCCCTGTATGCCACTGCGAGGAAGCACCAGCCCAGTCATACTCACCAACATCATCCAAGTCCACCAACGAGGCCAGAATCTTCAGATCAATATACTATGACTTGTCATATAGAAAAATAATCACCAAGATGATAAGAAGGTAGACTCGAACACACTGGTCCACAGTATAGATATCAAACTAATGACCCATCTGGTTAAGGAGGTCCAATAAAATAGTCCTCTTAATCTTTGCCTGGCCACCAGTAGGTAGTCTCTCTCTCAATAAGCCTATGAGCTCATGACGCTATCTGGATCTAGCATCAAAGACCAGAGTGTAGTGCCTGAATCGCATCCCAGTCAGGCAAGACTACTTAAAAGGAGTCATGGTCATCTCTCTTACAAATAAATGAATGTGTTGGTGGTCAGCCACCACCTCTCAGTGAGGGTAAATATAAGATACCTCTCAGGGCTACGCCCTATGTATAGCCACAACCAACCGTTCAGGTTAGTATGAGACAATATCTCAACCACCTCTGCGTGGACATTCAAGAACTCAATCACTTTAATCAGGCGAGACCGACCACCCCTCTGGCTAAATTTGCATTCTATCCTCAGCACTTTTCAATTTCACTTATTTCTAACTCTATTTTGTTTTGCAAAATTAAAATATGAAAGAAAATAATTAAATAGAAAAAACAAAAGAACGACAGGAAACACTTAATTTCAGAAAACCAAGCCAGCTAGAATCTGTCTGGCGTCTCGTAAATAGATATGAATTTAGAGGCATAGGCGGCTGAGCTCTATCCATTATCAGATGATCAGTAGGACCCCAGTCCTCCAGCAATGGTACGACCTTAGAATCAGACAACTCAGTAGATGATTCCAGTATATCTCCAAGCATCTCGTCTGTAGAAAAACTATATTGCGGATTATTCACCAAGTCGTCAAGTGATGGGGTATCGAAAGCTTGAATAGCCTCACCTCCTAAAGATGCATTTAGTAATCTAGATAAATCTTCCTCCTCCTCGTCGATAATTGGAACCGGTAGCATCCAAAAGCCTTTTCTCCAAAACCAGAAAGGAAGAAGAATAGAATTTTCAGGTAAAATATTAAAGAAGCTATAAATTGTGGGAAGAAATAAGAACTCAAATTTATAGGTGAAATTTCTTAGCTCCTGCATTTATTACATTCACACTTAGTAGTCACGTTCTCACGAACACAACTACTAAGGGAGGTAGCTGTGAACCTTTATTTTGGCACCATTGCATTCGGCCTGTTAATATGAGCCCAACAAATCTGACCGAGCTCAAATAAGACTTTAAATGGACCTAAAAATTGAATTGGATTAGATCGAACCAAACCCAGAAAACTAGGCCCAGGACAAACCCATGCCCAAAATGACAACACGTGTGCGAACGACTTCACTTCACACATACGTGAAGGCCTATGCGCATCCGTGGAGCATGTGACGCACACGCTAGTTAGGTCAGGGTTTTCTAACACGATTCCTTATAAATTCAACACTCCATAATAGATTCAGCACCAACTTTTTCTCAGGTAGACCTTTTTTTATGCACTTTTTCAGTTTACAGACACCAATTTTACGTTATTTCACTACATTCAGAGCCTCAAAAAACATAGTTTTTAGACTACAGACGCAATAGACATTTCAGTTTCAGACATTATAGACGATCAATCCGATCTATCAGTCCATCCCACGTCAGCCCAGACACTCAACCAGTCCTCTCCAAACACAACGGATACCCGCTCCGGCTTTGTCAAACTATCAGACCCTTAAGTTCCTAAACTACATAAAAAGGTAAACACGATATAGTATAGTTCTTACCTTTAATCAAATATCTATTTTAAGCCCTTTCATTCAGACCTAAGGCATATTTTAATAACAATTATTAAGCCTTTTAATTCAGACTTATGGCATGTTTATCAGATTACTTGTTTAAGCTCTTTAGTGATGATTTAAGGCAATTTTATGGAAAATCAATTTCATAATTAAAATCAACAAACCCTAAAATATGTTTAGGTACATTCACACTCAAAATCCAATTTTCATTAATCAAGTATCAAAATTGATTAATAGCCTCCTCAGTTAGTTATTTTTAATGATCCAAAACCAATTAGCAACTGAAAAAATAAACTACCCCACTATTACCAGAACAGTCCCTTCACAAGAAGGGAGAATGGAGTAGAGTTTGATTCTCATTCAAAGGGATACGCCAGCAAGCCTTCTACGGCTTCAACTCCAAAATTGTTTTCTTTTTTATTTATGTTCTATTTATTTTCATTTGTTATTCTTATTTGTATATGTTATCCTATTTGCATTATTTCATTTTATTGCTATTATTACTATTTGTATGAATTTTGGAGACTGCGTGCTCCTCCCAGACCACAAGGTTGGAGAGGAGATCCCCCATTTCTATGGTTTTTCCATATAATTAATTTCCATTGCTTATTTGGGGTGTTGTGCCTTCCCTAAAGCCTGAGTGGGTTGTAGGAAGGACCCTAGGCAAAATCACTTGCCTTTACTGCTTTATGGATGTCTTCTGCATATCAGGCATGTTCATGCATTCATTTGATAATCTTGCTAATGAATACACAAAAATACAATTTTAACTGAAATTGTATGATATTTCAGGCCAAAATCTTGCTTTAATTAAAATGGTACAAAAACTATTTTTGTTAAAATGTTTTCAGATCCTGAACCCCCTTTGGTTCCAAAAAGAACAGCTTTTCCAATTGGGCAAAAAACTAAACTATTTTCTAAAATGGAGTTAAAAAGGTTTCTTAATCACCTTAGAATAAAACTGATTTTTCTAAAAGGTTAAGTGGCGACTCTACACCATTCACACACAACGTGTGCCCTAACAGAACATGTGGGGGAACAAATGTGGGAACCCGACCACAATCCGTGACGCTTTCGAAAGCGTAATTTGAAATGTTTCCACCGGGCCTAGCAAAAGGTCTAAAGGCATGCTCTTCGGGGAAGATCCTGCGGGCCGCTCAGGCGGGGCCTCACACATCCACCCTGTATATAAAACATTTTCCCCCTAAAAGAAATGCACTTTTGCATAAGTTCAACAACAAATTCAATAACAAACTAATCAATAAATCCTATAATTTAAGAAATCTTATTTGAACAAACTTATTCAATTTTTTAAGTCTCACGTCTAAATGACAATTACTAACCTCAATAGATAAATAAATGAATGGATACCACTAAAGGAGCGAACATTGTAATCCTCAAATGCAGATCCTGTAAACAAAATAAATTATATCCAGTCAAAATCAAATTCACTAATATGAAAAAATAAAGTTATTTTTAAGACTACAATCAAATTGCACAACATAATTAAAATGTGATGTTAAATATATCATACTTAATCTAAACTCAATAAGGAGTCATATTTGAGTTTTGCACTTGATGTGGTGTTCGGTTAAGATAAGAATTTAGATTCTTCTTCAGAACACCCACTATTAACATCAACATTTTCATTATTTACTATTTCAAGTTCCCCTTGGGCATCATCTTCTTTAGGTTCAGGCTCAATCTCGATGGCACAGGTTTCCATTTCTTCTTCATGAAATTGTTCAAATTCATCTCCAATAGTGGAGTCTTGAACAACATACTCCACTTCTATAATTCTCCTTGGTTTGATCTTCGTAACGTCCTACCAATCCGATGAAATATGATTCTTGCTAGGATATGGACAGTAAAATACCTGAACTGCTTATGCCGTGAGCAAAAAAGGTTCATAGTTACTTAATTTTCTCTTTTGATTCACTTCGACAAGTTTGTATTTTGTATCAAATCGAGTACCAACTCCCGAAGTTGGATCAAACCATTCACACTTAAATAAGATGATTTTTTTTAGTTCCACTTCCGAAGTATTTCAACTCAACAACCTCCTTAAGCTTATCATAATAATCAAGTTCATCCTCTTCGTAATGGGTTCCCTTTATGCACATATTGCTATTCATTGTCTCCCTCATTGAACTCAAAGTATCAACCTTAAACTTATATCCTTTGATTACATAACCGGTATAAGTTGATTCTCGAATCAATGGAGCTCTAGCAAGATCTCGTATGAAGGCATTTTCAACATTAGTTGTTTGTTGTGCCTAAATATATTAAATTTTAGTATTAGTAGATATTTTTATAAAGTTGAATTAAACAAATCATAATATTAGATGATATGATGTACTTACATAATGTTCGAACCATTGATCAAATTTGCTATTTAATTTATTGCTAACTTCTTTGTCAGAGATATTTTGATGCATTTCCCACAGCATATCATAGTATATCCTATTAAAAATGTTAATTTGTTTAAGGATACACATATGACTATGAATATTTTACCACATTATAAATCAAATAATTGGAACTTACTCTATGTATGGTTCAACTTTAGCGGTGTCGAGAATGACATAAATATGAGTAGATCAATATTCATGATTCATTAAAAATCTAGTTTTAGGCTTCATGGTGTTTCCTAATATCCGATCAGGATATTTAAACACAAAAGGCAACAATGGATCATCATTTTGTTCATCCAAGCCCCCATCATCATTGCGTGGTGGAATTTGACTTCTCGTTTAGACTCGGTCCTCAAAATAATGAGAACAAAATATCGACGCTTCCTGAACTAAGTATGAATTTTTTATAGAGCCTTCCACTCTAGCTTTGTTGCGCACATTATTTTTCAACTTTTTAAGATACCTATAAACATAATAATAAAAAAAATGAACCACCCTTTCTTATATTGGGAATTGAAAAAAAAAAGGCTTGAAATAATCAAATAAAATCCATAGCTTTCAAATGGATACATCCATCGATACTGAATTGGCAATTCTAGCCTCATAGGCTAAGTGAATTAGAAGATGCTCAATTGAATAAAAAAAACTTGGAGGCAATATAAGTTCTAGCATGCACAAAATTTTTGAAATTTGAGATTCTAATCTCTCCATATCACAAGTAGTTAAGTGTGTGGAAGTAAGATCTTTAAAGAACAGGCTTAACTCTGTGAGCGCCTCTTACTCCTTCTTAAGTAATAACTCACAAAACACTATAGGAAGCAACCTTAGCATAAACACGTGGCAGTCTAGAAATTTCATGCTAAACAGCTTTAACTTTTGCATGTCAACACATCATCCCATGTTCGAAGCATAACCATCTAGAAACTTGATCGCCTTCAACCAATCTAATAACACTGTCTTTTATTGTTTGTCAAGTTTGAAATTCTGTTATCAGGAGTTGGAGTTAATTTCGGATGTTGTCAATACACATTCAATTCAGGTGTAAACCTATCTATGTCTTTCATCTTTCCAGAAATATTCATAATGGTATTGAATATATTCTCAAAAAAGTTTTTCTCTATGTGTATTACATCAAGGTTATGCCTAATAAGGTTGGTTTTCCAATATGACAAGTCCCAGAATATGTTGCGTTTCCTCCAACTATGCTCCTTACAAATGGGAGGATTGACTTCCATAGAATACTCCTCTGTCACCTTCACCAATCCAATTGTATTCAAAATTTTAGAAACTTCCTCCCTGATCTTAACTGGAGGGGCACTCTCTATCATAACTCGATTCTTACGAAACCCATTCTTAGACTTCTTGTTTGGGTGATCTAGTGGCAAAAACTTCCTATAGTTGTCAAACCAAGATTGTTTACCTCTTTTTTCCAAAGTAAATGCATCAGAATCATCCATACAGTACATACATGCCTTTCTTCCAGTAGTGGTCCTTCCAAACAACATGCCTAATGCTGGGAAATCACTAATTGACCACATCAATGTTGCACAGAGCTAAAAATTCTGCTTCTTCGATATGTCATACACATTAACATCGACATTCCATAACTCTTTCAACTATTCAATTAATGGTATAATATAAACATCAATTTTATCCTTTGGATTCTTAGGACCCAAGATTAAAACCATTAACAACATAGAAGCATCCTTCATGCACATCCATGGAGGAAGATTGTATACCGTTAATATGAAAGGCCATAATAAGTACTGCTGACCCGACTGTCCAAAAGGTTGAAATCCATTGGAACACAAACCCAATCTAACATTTCTAACTTCTTATGCAAAATCTAGATGGATGTTATCAAATTCCTTCCTTGCTTTTGAGTTAAACTGATATAACATTACATCATCCTCTAATTCATGTTCAGCATGCCATCTCATGTCACTCGCTATAACACTGGAACTGTACAACCGAAGCAGTCTCTGTTTCAAAGAAAAGTACAACATCTGTTTAGTTAGCACCTTATTAGTACTTATGCTCCCTTCATTCTCGATTTTGTAATGTTAACCAACAAAAACTTACACTCCGATGCAAATTCATCCGCCTTCCAAAATAGCATGCAACCATTCATACAACAATCAATCTTTCGTATCAATAATCTAAGTCCCCAAATTAACTTCTTTGTTTCATAGATGTTGTAGGCGTATTGGTATCATCGGGAACCACATCTTTTATTATTGACAACAATCCATCAAATGCCCTCTCTGACTAGTGGTGCTCGGACTTCACATTTAACATATGAGCAATAAGTCCAATCTTTGAAAGCTTACAACCAAGCCACAACTCCTTCTTAGCAGCACTAAGCATATCATAAAACTCACGTGCTTCTGAATTTGGTGGTTCCTCAACTTCTTCATACTGTAGAATAAAATCAGGCCCTGCAACATATCTCACCATATCCTGATACCTATTTTTATACTTGATAGACATATTATCTTTAACTTGCAAGCTCTGACTGTCATATACAATCCATTTCATCTCTTCACGATACTTCCATACATGGTAATTTGCAACAAACTCATTCTTTAACAGGTGCAGTTTCATCGTTTCCACGTCTCTATAAGCTATATTTCGACACCAAGTCAAAGTACACGGACACTTGATCCTTGGTCCATCCATAAACTCTGGCTGACTATAAGAAAAATCAATGAACTTATCTACACCTTCCATGTAGTTAGGATTCAAAAATCCACCCAAATGCCTAACATACATCTACAAACGATCTATATTTTGGACGCTAAAACAAATCAAAGGATATTATATTTTTAATTAATTGGCATATTAATTTGTGGAATCTAATTCTAACTCCTTATATCTTCTTACTAACAGGGTTTGGCCCTAACTCATTCAGCTACACATCGCAATATGACCCTTGCCGTATCAATCTATTTTATGCAGTTTAATGAAATTTCAGCAGCATCTCGCTATGGTTCTCCTAGTGCTACAACTCATAAAACGTTAAGAAACATTTCCCATTGTGCACTAAGAGAATGTCGCGAGATGCTGAGCCAAAATTTCATTAAACCACAAAGAATAAGTAGATATACAGCATGCCATTTACACAATGATTTAACTAAATTGTGCACACTTAACAATTCAATGTCATCTCATCGTCCAATGAGAAATGACACCAAACGAGTATCTAAGGTTTATCCTATATATTTATTAGAAAATAAAATTTGTGAGGTTAAAATTAAGGGGAAATTCTATCAAAATTTCAGCAGTCTCCCCTATAAATAGGACTTTTCTCCCTGAAAAAGACTACGAAACATAATTTAAAATAGTCTTTACAACATCTCAAAGGATTAGACATCGTAAATAACAACACAACATAAGTAGAGAAATTACAAAATTTATTCTATTGTAATAAGCATATTTGTTGTGATGTGTGATAAAAAAAAATTACTAAAGTTTCTTTACATTGTCTGGTTTACTTGATTTTGTTGTCTCTTCCGATTAAAGCAATATGTCAAATCGTGAATGAATTTCCAATGATAGAACAACTTATAAACATAATGAGACTTTTATAAGATTTGCACAAACAAAAAATTAAATTACTAGTTCAATGAACTGCATATGTCATCAAAACTGTAATTGCTTGTCCCTAATTAAAAAGTCTCCTGATTACAAAAAAATAATAATAAAAAAAATTCTCCTTTAAGCAGTGACAATTCAACAACACTACTCAATGAAAGCAATATGTCAAATCGTGTTCCTATAATTCCTCAAACCACACTTATGGTAACAGAATCCGATTCCAATATGGAAACTACTAAAAATTCAAATCAAGAAAGAAATCACATTCCTTAAGACACGTATAAGGCAACAGAATCTCATTTCAATGTGGAAACTAATGAAAATAAAAAATGATAAATTAATAGATTCTAAACAAAAAAAGAAAAAAATGTACCTTAAATTTCTATGTACCATGCCCTCACTACCAATCTCAAATTCTAGCTATTTCACTACCTTACAAAGAAAATAGAGAAGGTTACAAAATAAGAAAGAAGACCATAGAACCAGTTGCCATTTGAAAGAACCAACAAACAATCATGCACTTTAGTAATTAAATAAAAAATTAAACATATCAAATTTCCAAAATCAACTACAATTTAAAGATCAAATAAGGACCTAAATTAAGACTTTCTAGCTACAAAATGACTCAACCAATAGACTATATAAATTTAAACTTTAAACAGACTCTATTACACATGATTAAAAAAAATTTCTTGTTATTACACATGATTAAACAAACAAATAGAAATTAGGAAGATGGTGTAGTGCAGTACTTACTGATCTTATGGACTAAAAATTTATAAGGATTTGACTTTATTAATTTTGATGATTGATGAGGAAGCCTGTAAATTTTTGTTTTGCTTTAAGTAAAATCCAATTAAGCTAATAATCATGACAAGGTAATTCTTAATAAAGAATGTAACAATTGAGTCATATTGACAATGAAATAAATTTATGAAAGAATTTACTCTCTTTCATTTTGAAAGACTTATGGTCTGATGCTGCATAAATGCCATAAACACCTAACTAATCCCATACTCCAAGCTATGCTAAGGGCTCAAAATTTGTACATAAGCTTGGCACAATCTAGACTTATGATATAGTTAAAGTTTTGTATGGACTTGACAAAAAAGAAATGATTGGGCAAATTCAATACTTACACTTAGAGCAATTATGATTCATAGTGCTTTCTTTAGTACCACACTGTTAACAGAAAGCATACTCACACCTGCCATCACACAATCAAAAACAAAACCATACTTATAAGTGACATTGTTAGTTCTACCTATCCTCCAGCTATGAAGGTTTTTCAAGTCTGAAACTTTGACCTCAGAACTTACACATAGGAGATAATAATTTAGGTTTCTTTTTTTAACATAATATAAGAATGACTCATTAGTAAATTCTATATGGATATGTAAAAGCTTCAAAGTTCTCAATTTTCATAGAGTAAATGCTAAAATGAGTTCAAATCTAGTGATGCAATTTTCTAATAGTTCTTTTTGTATATTATCACAATGAAAAAATAGTTCATTTGCTTCCACGATCAATATATGAAAGAATTTACCCTCTTTTATATAAACAAAATAAACACTACAAAAAAATTTGATTTTAATGACCCCAATTACTGACGTAATTTTTAGGCTCAGTAATTACTGACCCCAAAATTAATGTTACTGACCCCCTACTGACGCAAAAAAAAAATTAATTAATTACTGACCCAAAAATTGGATCAGTAAACTACTGACCCAATTTTTGGGTCAGTAACGGGTCAATATAAATGGAGGGAAATAATTATTCGAAATCCCGCCATACGGTACTGACCCATTACTGACGCAAAAAATGGGTCAGTAAATTGCTCACGCCAAAATGTGGTCAGTAACACGTCAGAAAAATAAATTAAATTTTTACTGACCCTATTTTGAAGTCAGTAACATGACAGTAATTGAAAAAAAATATATTTTTACTGACCCCATTTTAGTGTCAGTAATTTACTGACGCAATTTTGGCGTCGGTAATTGGGGTCAGTAATACATGGGCGTGAATGAATTTTTTACGTAAAGTTGCATGTCAAAATAACGTTACTGACCCCATTTTGGCTCCAGTAACGCATCAATAACTTTTAATTATAAAATCCCCCCCCCCTCCCCCCCCCCCCCCCCCTCCCATCCCAGAACAAATTCATTTTACACAGACTCACTTACAAACACCATCGCCAATGTCAATGTCGAAAGTTGCAAAACCCACCGGTGACCGCCCAGCTTCGCCGTCAACCACCTCTCCACGCCAACCGGTCAACCCGCCACCAGCTCCGCCGACGTTTACAGTAACTCTGAATCAGTTTCGTCGATTACGAATGTCACAGTACGTAACCTTTGCCTATCATTAGCTCTGTTTTGGTTGTTCCATTTTGTTTGTCGCTATTTTATAATCACTGTGGTTTTGATAGACTCTACCTTATATATGAGAAAATTTTATTGCATTCTCTATTTTGTGTTAGTAAAAACTTTTAGGATTTGGTTTGGTTTTGCATATTAGGTTTTTGATTTTGTGTTTTATTTGGATTGAATTTTTTATTTATGCCTTTAATTTAGGTTAATTTTCATTGTTTAGTTTGAATTGATTGTCAACATGCATATTAATTTTTTGGGTTTTTGTGGATGACATTTTGAAAATCCCTTGAGAATTTGTTAGTTCTTCTTGTTTAAATCCTTGAATCCAATTCATTTCTTTCTTTTATACAATTTGGGAGTGATTTGCATGATGGTTTT
>CAOJBK014962671.1:0-16978 GCA_948294925.1 Codiaeum variegatum
GAAGGATCTGGAAGGAGGACACATATCCCCAGGGACACACTCCTCCCCTTTTGACTAATCAGAAAATTAGATTCTAGGGAAGAAATAAATGTAATAATTATTGTGTGTAACCATGCCTGGGGAAGTGGAAATGGCCGTAACACAGTTAATTATGGAAACGCTCCCCGATGGGACATATCGTATTAGAGAAGTGATTCAAAATCGCATCAGTGGAACATGAGTGAAGGTGATCTGACAGGGGAATGACTGGGTGATTGCTGCGAAGGTCTCAAGTGGGTGTACCATTCACAAGAAAGACTAAACCATGCTTGCCAGAGGGGCAACTGATAAGGTCTAGTTCTATGGGCCATCAGAAGGAGCTAGGCCTGGGTTGGACAAAAGGCCCAAAAATAGGAAAAGGATCCTAAGCTATTAGACTAGGTTAACCCGTATAAATTAAGAAATCTAGCAGATCACTAGAGTCCAGAATAAGCATGTAGGTCTAGAACTCTAGATCACAGACATTGTGGTGCCACGGGAGACCTTGTTTGAAATAAGAAGACAAATTGTCCCCATCATTATAGTACACTAGTGTAAGAGCACGCACCCTAGCATAACCCACACTTGTCAAGAGATTGTCTCCTCTACACGGTATTGGTAGATACAAACAAAGAAGGATATTCTAGGCGGTGGGCCAATCATTGCCTGCCACCTCATCCCTAGTACATGCACCTTTGATCTAACGGTATCCTTGCTCTCCAAGACATACCCACAGCTGTCTGATCTGTGGCTTATCCATGCCGGGGATCACTATATAAGGCTCTCCATGCTCAAGTCATATACAGGTTCAACCAATTCTTCTTCTTCTTCTTCTGTAACAACTCTCAAGCCTAATGCTTGAGGGATTCTTTATCCACAACATAGAACTAATTTGACCATCGGAGGGTTATTGTCAGGCAATCCGCATGACCCTCTAATCGATTTTCTATGATTGTAGGCCATCCAACCAAGGCCCATTGAGTTCATAGTCAAGGAGCTATTTTGAGAACCCAACATTATTGATTGGGCTAATCCCATCATATACATATGATTTACCATGAAAAGTGTAAAATAGTATAATATGAATACAAGATTTAGACAGTGTTTTTAAAACAGGACCGGTCATCGAACCGGCGAAGAGAACGATTCACAATTTAACTGGTCCAACTGGTTCCACCGTCGGTCCAATCGTTTTTCAAAAATATATACAATTTTTATTAATTGTATATAATGTGATTTGTAAAATGTTTTATTTTGTACTAAATCTTAAAAATGTAGTATAATTATATAAAATTTTATATTTTTAGAGATAGAAAAATAATATTTTTCATGTAAGATTTTATTTTCTTCATTTTTATGGATTTTTTAAGAATTAATTTTTATTTTTTAAAAAAATTATAAAATCCAATTCAACCCGATTTTTAGTTTTTTTTCTGGTTCAACCGGTTTTATTTGGTTTCACCCGGTTCAATCTGATTCAACTACAAATTCGATTTTAGGTAGTGACCGGACTTGTTGAACCTCTGGTTTCCGGTTCAACCAGTTGAACTGCCCGATTTAATCCAATTTTTAAAAATATTAGATTCAGATATAATGTGAATTTGTAGTTAATATAATGTAGAGGTAAATGTGTAATGAATATTAATTAAAATTAATTTTTAATTGTATTAAATAAATCAAATTAAAAAAAAAAGGAAAGAAGAAGACGTGAAAAATAAGAAAGAAAATAATTTAAAAAAAATATAAAAATAGTGAAAATTGAACCCACTACCAAATACACTAAAATTAAAAGAAGAAGCTATCTCAGCTACGTTTATCTACTAATGATTCATGACATGCTTATTTATATATATTGTTCATCATGTCTAGCTGTATTTTGTACTCTGAACTACATAACTGGATGATCCAGATACAATGGGAAAATTTACGATAAGTCACGTATAATTTTTTTTTTAAATTTCAAATAAGTTTCATATAAGTTTAGTTCATTACTAGTGGCCTTTATCCATCCATCATTTTGCCTCAATTATTTCATATATTTTTTTCAAGATTCTGTCTTTTTAAAATAATCCAAATCTATGCCGTACATGGACAACTGCATTGTCTAATTCTAATAATTGTTCACACAAATCATTAAACTTATTCAACAATAAAAAAAAATGTTTATTATTTTATTCAAACTACATTAATAAAATCTACACATAAATTACATTAAAATATCTACCTATGACTAATAAAATATAATTGGATTACATTTATTATGAAGAAAGAAATTTTAAATTTGAATATTCGCATTCTTACTGGTGATTAAAATATAAAAAATGTTTATACTCAATTTAAAATTACTCAACACTTAAAATTAATTATTTTTAACTTTAAATAATTTTAAATTAAATTATAACTCAAAAAATTAGATAAAACTCCTATTTGATAACCAAATTTAATATCATTAAGAATTTAAAATTGAATTTATTTTTGTACTTAATTTATATTTTAAAATTACTTGTATTTAAAATGATTAACTTAAAATTTTATTTGAATAATAAGTTAGGATTTTTTAGTTTAAATTTTATACTTAATACAAAATGATTAGATTTTAATTTTATTTTTTTAAATTAAAAAATATATCATTTATTTTATTCAATACTTAAAATTTAACATTTAATTCTATTATTTAATTCAATTTTATCAAATATAATCTTATGCAGTAATATGAAAAATTTAACATTTAATTTCATTATTTAATTTAATTTTATCAAATATAATCTTATGCAGTAATATGAAAAAACTATCACTAGTGTAATTTTGATTAATTTAACTGATAATTATATGCATATAATAATACACATAAATTGGTTATGATTAGTTAATTAATTTTATTTTTAAAATTGATTAAAATAAAAAAATGTAGATAAAAAAAATTAAAAGATTGAATAAAGAAGATTTGCTTCTTAATTCAATATACTCAGTTTTTTTAGTGTTTGATTTAAAATATTTTTATGTTGGAGAATTAATATTAATTGTAAAACTCAATCACTCTGTCCGATCCAAAATGTTATTAAAGGCTTGTGAAATCAATTCACAAATTAATATAATAATAATAATAATAATAATAAAAAATTTGATTTGTCTTCAGCTTAAACACTATTCCTACCCATATGTTGACGGTGGACTAAAACAAAAACAATATATATATATATATATATATATATATATATATATATATATAACTTTTAATAACCCAACCAGTTTATTTGATTTATTTTTATCTACAGATAAGCTCTTTTTTCTCAATTTTTCTTTCAGCCACTCATATTTCTTAATTGAGGAGGGTTGATTTTTGACTGATTTTGACCTAAAATCATTTATGTATATCTCTTTTCTTTTATCTATTTTTGAAATAAGTGGTTAATCTATATAGATTTAAAATTTTATTTTATTTATTTTATAGTTTTTTATCTCATTGTTCTGTGACGCTTTCTATAGTTTTGCGATGTTTTATTTTCATGTGTGTGATTTAAACAAGCTGTACGTTTTCAATTCGGCAGAAATAACAAATCATATTATTATCATCAGTATGTTGTAGAACGAGAATCATAAGTATTCTAGTTATTATAATATTATCATATTTGTAGGCTTTAAGCCTTTTTTTTTTAATTTTAATATGAGTGTTGAATTATCTTTTTATGATTTTTAACAGATTTGTATCTGTATTTTTATCGATGTATTACTAAATTAAATCAATAAATTTAATTTTTATTTCAAAAAAAAAAAACCGAATCATTTTCCTTTCATTCTCCGAGACCAAGAATTTGTGCCAATCTTTTCTAATCTCTTCTCCATATATAGATATTTATTTATTTTTCTTTTCTTTTGATTGCTATCAATTTATTCTTTTCTTCATTGGGAGGTTTGTGATTTTATTCCTTTGCACTACTAAATTTAATTTTCGATAAATTAGAACATTAAATTAATAATTTTGTTTAAATTTTAATATTGTTTTTAGAATGATTATTCTACATTAATTATACTATATTGTTATTGGAATTGTAGATTAATAGAGTTTTTAGTTCTTTCAAATAAAATTAGGATTAGGGTTTTATAATTTGAAAATTTTTTTAATAAATTGAAATTAGATTTAATTGAGGAATTTGAGATTTAATTTTAGTGTTTCTTTACCCAAATCAAATTAGAAATTTTTATAATTAAATTGAAATTAGGGATTTATAGAGATGGACAAGTATAATGCTCATATAGAAATTAAATTAATTATTACATTAATAATTTGGAATATATGGTTAATAGGAGAACATTATAATTGTTTAAGACCCGGTGATCGAGTTGGAGATAGGCCAAGAGAGTAGCTAGTTATTTTTTTTCTTGAGTAAAGTTAAATTAGTTAATTATATCTATGTGTGAATATATCTGATAGTTGCTAATTATTGCTATTTATGTTGATGTGTATTGAATGGTATGTATGATGATTGTTACAATTAGCGGATATGTTTCTGTTGATAATTTAATTGATTACTTGAAATGGTCTACATGAGTTGAATGTGTAAGATGAGATTGTAGATTTGAAGTGTTGACATATTATTTGAGTTGATGAACATATGTGAATATGAACTATTGTCTTGAGTTGAATGTTGAGGATATTATGACATATCGAATATGTAATGAAATGTTGAGTTTGGGACTATATGTGGAATTGAATTGGTAATGAATTAATAGCTTACCTAGTTGGGTATATCAATGTTTTATAAATTGTGAATGATTGTGATACGGATATTAGACTACGTGTCACGAGAATGATAATAAGGCTAGGCATCACTTGGTATGTGTGTCGGGGTATTCCGAATTGCAGGAAATATCCTTTGATATCAAGCTAGACATTAGAGTGGTGTTGGGATACTTATGACAAAGGAATCTTGTGCCGTTATACAATTTGATATATGTTATTGGAATGAAAAATTGTAAGCCGACAAAACTATTTGATAGAACCCAAATAGGTTAAGTAGGCCCAATTAATTAAAACTCAAAAAGTTAAAATTTTAAATGATTGTTGAAATGTTCTTGCATGTTTTACAAGTAAAGATTTTCATATTTGATTTTTATGGAATGTGAATGATATGTTTACATGATTTGCCTAGTTGTACTATTTATGTGCATATATGTGAAGTAACTATTGTATATATATCTATATATAGATATATTAACTATACTTATTGAATAGGTTGCTCACCTTCTGCTACCCATTTTGTAGGAAAACATTAGTAAGAAATTTTCCTCATTTCTTGAGTAAAGTACGTGAGATTTTAGGTGTGCCAACAATCTAGATGGGAATACATGAAATATTTATTTCACCTATTGGATACATTTATTTATTTTGATTAAACTTAGATTTTTATTTATTATTTTTGACAGTTATTTAAATACTTTGAAATTCAAATTTTAAATTTTATTATGAAAGCTATTGACTAATTGATTTGATGATAAATTTTGAATATTTTATTTTACTATGTATCTGAATGTCTCAAATAAATATTTTTTTTTAAAAAAAAGGTGTTACATTTAATGTAATACCTTATGAAATTGTGATTTGAAAGAGAGTAAACGGATTTGATGGTACTACCTATACCAACAAGGTGCACCTTCCTTTTGGGAGCACATTCCTTAAGAACTCCAAAGTTAAGTGTGCTTGACTTAGATCAATTTAAAGATGGGTGACCTTCTAGAAAGTTTCTAAGGATGTAGGCAAATGAGGACGAAACCAGTTAGAAGGATAATGTTTGTTTGTGGGCCAGTCCACAGCCTTCAGTGGAACTTCTAATTGAGGAGGAGTGGTCGGGATGTTACAAGATGGTATTAGAGTGACCTTGGAACCGTAAGCTGCGCCTATGGATGGAAGAGCCTGGGGCAGCTGTCTTATAGAGGGTGATTCTGAGGCTATATGAGATGTGTGATTCATAACAAAGTGGGGGTGAATGTATTACTCTAAAGAAATTGTGATTGGAGAGAATAAAAAGATTTGATGGTACTGCCTATACCAACAAGGTGCACCTCCCATTTGGAAACTCATTCCTTAAGAACTCTAAAGTTAAGTGTACTTAGCTTAGAGCAATTTAAGATTGCGTGACCTCTTGGGAACTTTCCTAGGATGTAGGCGAATGAGGAAAAAACTCACTAGAAGGATAAATTTTGGTTTGTAGTGCAAGTCCACAACCTTCAGTGGCACTTCTGACTAGGGTGTTACATTAATAATAGTAATAATTATTGATCTATTTGTCCCTTTTTACCCTTCAGAGAACAATAAGGACTTTTTAAAGTACTCCCTAGAGGGACTTTGTAATGCTGAAGTCAATAGTGGTTATGGAGAAATAGCAATGGTAAGTGCAAGAGCGAGAAAGAATAGCCTGCAACCCTAGTTTGAGTAGGGTATTTATATTGATAGGTGTTAGAATCCTTGTAGGAGCCTAACTCTTCTATATTAGTAAAGAAAGATAATGAATATTCCTTGGGAGAATCTTGGTAAGATCCAATCCTTTAATTATAATGGTCAGATTATATCTCTTTGTTAAAGTATGAGATGAGTCCTTTGGGGCTCTAGGTAGGCTTATATAAATTCACTAGTTTTAACCTGCTAACATTTGAGCTATTTAGTCTAAGCTAAAGTAGGTAGCCAAGATGAATATAAGTTTTACTCTAGTCTCAATGTTTAGAGCTACTAGATTTTTCTTTTGGATGAGTTTTCACTTAGTCTGACCTAAGTTACATTATATTAAGAATGGTCTTATACACTTTAGTCCTTGACAAGGTGACCTTTAGGTCATTTGTGGTGACCCTTTTAGACCCTTTATCATTTCATGTTCCTCTAATTTAGATTTAAAAGCTTCAAAATATCCTACCAAATTAAAGAGGGTTGTCTTGTGTTATCTTTTAATCTATATGAGGAAGCTATCACATCACTTTGGTTAATGTGAGGTATTTAATTATGTATCTTTGAGTTCCATGCATATTAAAGAAACATGAGCATCAAAAATTCCCACCCAAAGATTTTTCTTTCCACGTGTAAAGCTACTAGTGGAGGAGATCGATTTTAGAACCTTCTCTTTTTCCACTTCCTGCCGCTCCTTGCTTCTATCGATAATTATCTCTATACATATATCATTTTCTCCTCATCTTTTTAATTTCAAACTCCAAATCAAATAATAGTAAGTTCCTGCATTTGCTTATTTAATTATGAATCTTCTTTTACTTTTTTTTTCTACATTTTTCTAGGTTCTTCTTTGTTCTCCATCTTCCATTTAACATACCATGTATTCTTTTGGCAATTATGAGGCCAATAGAGATAGTATAGTCCATCTGCTTTTGATGTTGACTCTAGTGCAAATGCACTTAAATACCCTTAATCTGTTAGTATTCCCACCAATACAATTTAGCAGATGAGGAAGATAATGATAATCGTGATACATAGATTTTAAATCATGCTTCGAGTTTCCACTGTCAAGAATAACTAATCCATTTCAAGTATGGAACTAAAAGGGTTTCATATGAGCTTTTTCTAGCTCACAACACTTCACTTAAGGTATTAAAGGATGCTAAAAGGCCATCTATTCCTACTCAAGACATCTTAACAAACTCAGCCTCAGCCTCTCAGTGTTCTATCATTGATGGATTAGTTGACATAATGTCTAGCACATTGACTAGTAAAGATTTGAAAGAAATCCAAGTTTTGTACCATATCTGAGATGAATATGGATGTTAATTCCATCTAAATAAACCCAAGGTAATTACCCATCCGCCAACTGCTATCAAATAGTTTATAAAGATAATTTTGCCTTTCAGCTTAGATTTCTCACCTTTAAACTGGATGTTGAAATCTTAGTTCAACATGAGGTCCCTTTGTCTCAATTGTACCCAAATTCTAAAAAGGTCTTCTTTATAATGTGATGCAAATGGTTACAAACTCATAATAAATAAACTTCCAAGCAGAGGGGAAAAAACTCTTCAAGTTTCCCTAAACACGCAAGTAATGAAAGAAACGTTTGAAGGAGAGGTTCTTAATACTCTATCATCCAGACCTTGATGCTAACACTCAAGCCTAGATCAACACTTCAAAAAAAAAACTTATGGATCTTTCTTATAAAGAAGAAGAAATAATATCCATAGAGAGAAAGGCTAAGGTATTTGATGTCATTATTTTCTTGGATGATAAATATAATGCCATGGGTAGTGTTAACTTCCTCCAAATGTAGTATAATGAGGATGTTTTTGACATATGGGAACAAGTTCAACTCTTACCATATGATTAATTCTAATAATTCCTTTAAGTTTCCTTTGGTTTTTAACTAAAATTTCTCTTTTACTTTACGATGATGAAGATTCGTTGAATATTGGGCTTTTTACCAAAAATAAAGCTCAAAGGGCCAATATTCAAGAGGTGGTATCAATACCACTAAGGCATCTATGACTCTATAGTCCACCTCTACTTTTGGAATGGCTAGGTATCCTATTGCTTCACCAGCTGCAAATAAGGGTACCGAGGTGGTTCCAAAAGAAAAAAAAAACTCCTTCAAAAGATAGAGCATTGGCACCCTTTTCCTCTTTTGTAATTAGATATGAGAGATCTATTTTAGAATTGATTGCTCCTCATTAAGAGAGACTAAAGCCAAGATGCAAACATAAGAAACACATTGATTTTGATGACCTTATCAAGGCCATATATGGGGATAATGCGAGTATGAGTGATTCTAAAATTGTTGCTAATTTCTCTAATTCTATATTCCTGCCAAAACATATGGACTTCTTAGTTGAGCTAAATGATGTTAAGGCTTTCCACCAAAGTTGTTCTATAGTTTAGATGGCATATATCTTTTGTATTGTTACTACTACTATTAATTTTCCTTTTTTCCTATATCTACAAATCCTATTTTTCCTTGCCTCTAATTTAACCTTTTTTTTTCCATATTTAAGCCAAAGCTTTTATCTATGATCTCTATTCGAGGTTCTTCCTTGTGTACAGTTAATATAAGGAGCCTATGGCCAAGAAGCACCATGAAATTAAGGCCCTAAAAACTAAGTAATCCCCTTTTAAGAATGATCTCAAAGAGCTTTACAAAAAAGTTAACGATGGCAAGGCCAAGGCTCGATACTTGGCAATTGATAAAGAAAAGTTTAAACTAAAGTTATAGATGGCCTTGGTTAAGAGTAAGGCTACTAAGGAAGAGTCTTATAAAATAACAAAGATGTGAAAGATCTAAAGGAATAACTCATTTTCAACATTAAGGAAAGCTTTTAGGTTCTTAAAAGATTTAGAGAGAAATTAATCATTGTTGCCATTAAGAAATATGAGCAAATTGTCGAGGAGTCATATCAAATTCTTTCCTTTAAAGAGGAGGAGGTGGCCAATGGTGTCTGTTAAGGGTCATTAGGCTAAGCTCAATGAGTAATTAATGCTACCAACCCCATTCTCCATATCACAATAGCCAGTACTGATGTCCAAACCTCAAATGTCGTGCTTGTGAAGCTTACTACTTCTGTTGAGGTTAGAGTTACTTAATATACTCTAGCTCATTATACCGAGGTTGATCTTATTGAAACTAGAAATTCCAATATGGACAATCTGAAAGCTTAGAAAAAACCTTGTCAATGTACTTTTTATCTTATTTTTTTTGTTGTACTAGGGTATATAGTCTTTTTATTACCTCATTTCAATTTTAGATGAAGGAATACTATATTTCTTTCTATGTTATTTTTATTTGACTTCTTGTATAAACTTGTATTTAGATGAGGTGATTTAAACAATACAAATTTATCTCATCGCTATCTAACCTCACTTTTAGGCGAGGTAGTTTAATGATACAAACCTATCTCACTCCCTCAGTGAGATTCAAGGTTTGTTTCCATCAAACCTAATCTTTAGGGGGGGCAGTTTAAAAGTACAAACCTATCTTACTACCTTAGTAAGATTCAGTGTTTATTTACATTCATATCATCTTTAGGCAAGGTCGTTTAATGATACAAACTTGACTCAATGCCTCAGTGAGATTTAAGATTTATTTATATCTCACCTCATCTTTGGGTGAGGTGGTTTAGCAATACAAATCTATTTCACCACCTTTATCATTTTTAAGGTTTTCTTATATCTTCCCTCATCTTTGGGCAAGATGATTAATGATATAAATTTATCCCACTACCTAGTGAGATCAAAAGGTTTATTTATATCTTACCTCATCTTTGGGAAAGGTGGTTTATTAATTCAAACATATCTCATTGCCTTAGTCAGATCCAATGTTTGATTATGTCTAGCCCCATCTTTAGTCGAGGTGGTTTATTGATAATCTATCTCACTGCTTTAGTGACATTCAAGGTCTGTTTATATCCAACCTCGCCTTTGGATGACATGGTTTAATGATGCAAACCCAATTTCTTAGATTTGTAAAATTCAATGCCTGTTTGGGTAAGGTGGCTTTATGATACAAACCTATTTCACTGGCTTAGTGAAATTCTTGGTTTGTTTACATTCGACCTCTTCCGTTGGGGAGGTGGTTTGAAGTAGTGTTTTATAGGATTATTGTGTAGAATAATAATCAAATTAAAATTGGAGAAGGATATTTACTATTTCATGATAGAAAATTGATATAAAAATTTTGGCTTAGGTTAGGACTTAGTAGGTGCGCTTGGTAATCCTGAAAAGGTTAGCACTATAATAACACCCTCATTATTTGTCCCTTCTTTAGAAATCAATTACTTTCGATATTGAAAGTTTAATCAGGCATCTAAGATGGGGTGAATTGGACAATTCTCCAATTTCTTAGCCTTTGATACCATTTCCAGAAAACTTTAGGGATCTAATATATTGAATTTGCTTATTTTTCTTTAGGTAACTCTAGTTACTAAGATTTATTTATATGCTCTACTTAGATCTCTGAAGCAAATTACATAGGCATCTAACTATGATCAAAGCACTTTGTACATACTTTTAAAAGTATGCTAGAAACTTAATTTAGAAGCATAAACATTTAGTTTAATAGCCTAAATGCCTTTTCTATTTCACACTTTATGAGAGAGAAGTTCTTAAATGATAAAGATGCAGAGTTTCTAAAGACCATAAGTAAAAATCTCTTAGATTCAGAAAGTTATAAGTTAGATGACTAAAGGATGCACAAATAGTAAAATAGAGATACATACATAATAATTTATATTAGTCTAGCACCATGGTCAAGTTTTCAAGGATCACACCTAAGGATTTTCCACTATATTATTTCTATTCAACTGGCTAAAGTAAGCCTTAAAACACTCTAACTAACTTAGATTCCTAACCTAGAATAGTTATCCCCACTCTTCTATGCCCTCATAATTTAATTAGACTTCTGAAAACCTATCATATACTTTCGGGTGTAGATGAACCTCTCGCAAAATGTTATCTGAGTGGCTATCTATAGACCCTTAATTCTGCACCCATAATTGTTCAAAATCAAGTCCAATGGCTTTAATTGGGCTTAAATAAGATGCAAAATGGATGAAAACTAGCCAAAATAGTGAATTAACTAGAGAGCTAAGGGTAAACAACCATAATTTAAGATTTGAGATTTCATCATTTAGCTCTAAAAACATTCATATTTTGTCAAGTACTGAATAACAATCACAAGCATTTTGAATCGCTCAAATTGGATTTTAAATGGGCTCAGAAAGCCTAAAATACTAAAAGTTTGCTAACTAAGTCCTATGGACACCACTAGGCCCTGTAGACACTACGAGCATATGTGGATGCCATAGGCCCTTGCAGACGCCACAGAGCCCCTGCGAATACCATAGTGTCTGCGGACACCTAGGAGCCCTTGCAAACTTTGTGAAGCTTTACTGACACCGCAATGAATCCACGCATTTCGAGCCTTCGCGTCATCCTTCGACCCCTACGAACCCGCACTCATTTTTCATATTCTAAGGCCTATAAATGGAACCTCCGACACATATTTGAAGGGCCTTTTCAAAGACACCTAGATGTTAATAAGACTATTTCAGATATCAAAATACTAAAGAAATGAATCATTTTTAAATAAGTTTTTACTGTGATTCCCATTTTTCTCTTAAGCAATTGCAAAAAATCATTTTTATTTTATTTTTTCTTTAGGAATAACCATCTTATATACCATAAACTTTGGATAAACTTTCAATTATATCCTAAACTAAAATCACTTGTAATTTACATTATGAAATTTGTAATCCCTTTCAAATCTACCAAATTGGATATGTGGCACATGATGAATTTGTAATCCCTTTCAAATCTACCAAATTGGATATGTGGCACATGATGTATCGTGCCACTTCATCATGTGCCATGTGTCCACTTGGGTAGATTTGAAAGGGATTATAAAGTTCATAACATAAATTACAAGTTATTTTAGTTTTGGATATAATTAAAACTTGACCCAAAGTTCATGATATATAAGAGGATTTTTCCTTTTCTTTACCTATTATAATGGAGACATATTTTGATTTTGGCAAAATGTCCAATCCTCCTTTTCTAAAGAGCTGTAAAGCAAAGGTATAATTCCTTAAACTCTATCAATCTACTTTTTTTTTTTAATTCCTTTCTTGAATCTAGTTAGAAAAGTCACATATAAACTCAAATTAATTTTCCACAATCTGAGTTGGACTAAAAATTCACTCATTAATCATTTTTTAATTAACATTTATTTGCTTATGAACCCAAAACTCTCTTTTAAAAACAACCCCACCTTCACAAGAAGGGAGAATTGCATGGGATTTGATTTTCTTTCGAAAGGATATGTAGGCATGCCTCGTTTCTTAGGGCGACAACTCCAAATAATTTTTATTTTAACTTTCCCATAAATCTTTTTTTTTTTCATTTATCTTTTTTTGATTATTATTCATTTTCCATTGATTATTTTGTTTTGCATTTGCTCATGTTACTATTTTTTTCCTTTTACATGACTTTTTATTATTATTATGAATTATGTTACAATCTATTTTATGATTGGAAAATGTGTGCCTTTCCTATATCTTGTGGCTAGAGGAGGAATCCACATTGATCATTTGATTTTTTATTTGTAATTTTATTTTTATTTTCCATTTTTGTTTCTATTTATTTTCATTTTATCCTACTCATATATTCTTTTGGGGATGTGTTTCATTCCTAGAACCTTAATAGCTAGAGTAGAGATCCCTATTATTTTATTCATTTTCTTTCTTAATCGATTTTTATTTATGTTTTATATTAGTCATCATACAGTAACTACCATGCATCACTTTTATTTTGTATATACTATTCATACATCATTATATTGTGTAAATGCATACACGAAAATTTTATTTTAAAATGTGTCCACATCGGTTAAGGACAAAAGTAGTAAAATGTTTTCAAAAATGATTTTATAAATAAAATGTATAGTCCCCAAATTCTTCTTTGGTTCAAAGCTAGTTTCCTTACCATTTGGCAATATTTTTCTAGAGTCATTCTAAAAGGTTTCTTAGCTCACCTTGAATTTCTTTCTAAAAGCTAAGTTGTGACTTACTTACACATATCACGCATTAATGGGATTGTAAGGGCTTATGTGAGACTTGAATTCTGATAGCACGCACAATCCACCCAAGGAGGATCGTTTTCGTAAGCTTGTAACATAAGGTGTTCATTTTGACCTCGAAGGTTAGGGCTCACAGCTGGCAACTCCACTAGGGACAAACTAAATTTTCTAAAAGAAAATTAAAAGAGGACTATCTTTTATAAACAAAATCGCTTTTGGCTCAAACATGGATAAGGTTTTCATTCATCACTTTTCACATGCTCCTTTTATATCTAGGAAAACATAGATTGTAAATAATATTGAGTGAGCTTCTCACCTGGGGACTGTTTTTTTCAATAGTGAATTCATTCAACCCAAGGCATACTCACTAGTACTGCTAATGGGATAACAAGGTTACATGTAATCGTTGGACCCATGCGAATCTCTTGGATTCACATGTGGTTAGGTATATCGCATCCCTAATCTCTAAATTGCCTTAAAACTACCAAAATTCATATATTGACCATTAGAACCTCCCCTTAAGGCTATAAGTACCATGATACTAAGTTTGGTTTGCCATCATGAAATCTTTTTGATTCATTGAATCATGCATCATGACACAAATAAGCTAATCAAAGTAAAAGTTTCAAAAAACTATCTTTTCCACCTTTTCCCTAACTATGTGAATCATGTTTTTTTTTTGGATGTATCTTACTAAAATATTGATACCCTATATTTCTTTTCCCAAAGGTCACCATGTCTCAAGACAACAATAATGCTTCTACCACCGATGTTGTTGTTCAATCCACCGACTTAGCTACTCTCCTAGTCAACTTTATGAAAAAAGAAAGATGAAAAGTTGGAGCCCATTAGGGAGACTATTTTGGGTGAAGTCCAAAACATGGTGGATGCTAAAACTCAATAATCCACTCCTACTCATCAAGCTTTCACCTCCACTTGCACTGAGAAAGAAAAGGAACCTGAGGTTCAAATTATCCCTCCACCAATTGCAACATAAACTGATGTTACTGCCATTATAGTCTCCCTAAAAGGATCATGTCCCAACGGAGATCCATATGTATCCTTTACCAAAAATAATAATGGAGAACTATGAAAAAATGGAGAAAATGTTGAAAACTATTAAAAAGAAGGATGACATGGTTGATTTGGGAACCCTTAACTTGTTCCCTAATACAAGATTGCGTCCTAAGTTCCAAATGCCTCATATTGAAAAGTTTGATGACACCACCTATCCCAAAACTCATCTCAAAATCTATGATGGTGCCTTTTTCCCCTTAGGACTGGAAGGTGAGCTCCTATCTTAGCTTTTTCAATAAGCACTTACTAAAGCAGTATTAAGATGGTTTGTCGGCTTGAAGGATTCCCAAAAGAGGACCTAGGAATCCATTTGCAACATCTTTGTTGAGTAATATCATTACAACATTGAGGATTATGTGATAAGGAAAGACATCAAGACTATTAAGTAAAGCCCATAAGAAACCTTCTCCTCATTCATTATATGGTGGAGAAAGAAGGCCTCACAAATGGTAAACTGACTAAATGAGGCCAAAAAAGTTGAGTGATTGATAAGAATCTACTTTCCATTTATCAAGATAGACTAATTATGAAGTACCTTCTACATTTCAAAACTTTGATTGCTACTTCCTCCTACATCAAAGACAAAATTGATGCTCTCAAACTTCCTCATCTAAGTTTGAGAAAGCTATTCATTATGGAAATGTCACTCCAAAAGATGGGGAGGTCAATGTCAGCTTTATTCGAAAGCCAATTCAACTAGAGAGGAGAAAGTTTATGGATTAGGATGGTGTGCCTCTGAGTCTTATTTATAAAAGATGTTTGGATGGCAGTGTTATTACTCCTCTTAAGCCAAAACCAGTTCTTAATATGTTACCTAAAAACTACATCCCTAATGAAAGGTGTGACTACCATGAAGGACTTAGGCATAAAAGTAAAACATAAAAGGACCTTAGAGATAAAATCCCAGACCTTATTGTGTCTAAAGAACTCCTTTCACTAGCCCTAATACTAAACGCCAAATTTAACCCTTTTACATTATCACACTAGCAATGCCATTTAAATAGACTTTAAACAAAGGGATTCAACACACCTTATCTTCCTTGTCTTTGAGGCTTACAAAATCATACCTTGTAAGGCCCCGTTCAAGCCCACGGGATTTCCCAGCGTGCTTTCGAGTTTATGGCTCCAGGAAACTGATCACGAAGGGTTTGATTGCGAATGGTGTCATGATTGTGGACAAGTCCCACATTTTTACACCCCACATATGTTTGTTAGTGTGCATGTATGATGTGTTTAGAGTTGCCACTTAATATTTAAGAAAGCAATTTTTTCTTAGGTGATTAAGAAACCATTTTATATAACTCCAATTTTAAGAAAATGTGATTATTAACCCAATTTAGAAAAGGATGGCCCTCAAATCATAGTTGGGTTCAAGGATTCATGATTTGATAAAAATATTTGTTTAGAAAAGGAATTTTCCAATTTATTAAACAATTTTGGCTTAAGAAAAGTATGGTTTTGGTTAAAACAGGTTTTCGTTTATGTATGGCATACCACGCGATGTATGGACAATTAAGCATGGCAATTTATGATGCATGAATAAATTATTATATGCATGATGGGAATTATAATGAATATCAATAAAAAGCAGGAAATGTAAATATGGGTCCTTCCTCTAGCCCACTGTAGGTTATAGGGAAGGCACACATCCCCAAAGAAAGTAATAAAATTAATCACATTGAAAAATAGCAAATAAATAGGGGTTTCCTTCTCTAGTACATAGATCTGTGAAGGGTACACATTCCTCAATACAAATCCAGAATCAAAATAATAACAAAGATGAATAAGTGCAATAACATATAAAATAGAACAGATGAATAAATAAAAAGTAAAGGTAAAGAAAACACATTTTGGTGTTGAAGCCTGTGAAATAGGTTTGCCAGTGTATCCTGTTAAATGGGAATTAAATCCCATACAATTTTTCCTTCTCCCGAAGGGTGGGGCTATTCTAATAAATAGTGGGTGGTGGTTTGGTTGATTTAGAAGTTAATTTGTTTTATTTAATAAAATAATTAAATGAATAGTTTGTTAATCCATTCAAGATTTTGATTAATGAAAAAGGATATTTGATAATGTGATTACTTAAGTTCATTTTAGGGCTTTAATCTGATTCATTTTTTGCAAAATGAAGTTTTGATAAAATAAAAGCCTTATTTTAGATTAAAGGGCTTAATTCAGTTTATTTTAGAAAAAAAGAGTTTAATGTCATGAAAAATTGCCTAATCAAGTTTAGGGATTAATTTAGAATCAAAAGAATGAGAAATTCTATACCGAAACTTCCTTTGGTTTGCGAGGCCTCAGAAAAGGTTTGTATGAAGGCTTGATGAATCTAGAAT
>CAOJBK014962875.1:0-11938 GCA_948294925.1 Codiaeum variegatum
TAGAGGTAAAGTTAGGTTTTGGAACACTCAAAATCAATTAGGTTTGCTATGCTTGCTAGAGATAGAAGTATGGAATCCTAGGATTTATATTCTATTTCACTTATTTTTAATGCAGTTCCTACTTGATTGGTTGTGCGAAGAGATTCCCAACCTTTACTTAGGAATTAGGGTTTGTCTACTTGAGAAAGATTCAAACTTACCTTTTGTGTGAAAATCCACTTATTAATTGCCTTGAATTTTCATTGAGTTGTTAGTTTTCCATTCAATATAATTAAATACGACTCGAAATCTAGGTAGATTCTCTATTTCATATTTGTTTAATCTTCAATCTTGCAAGTTCTTGAAGCTATCCTTTTGGGAATTAGTCAGTAGTTAGGATTTTAATTTTCAGTTCTTAATTAGTGATTATTTGTGAACTAGACAATGGTTTAAATTTGAACTAGCACTTGTGTCGGTGTCTTTATGGATCGACCTCGTTACTGCTATACTACCCAAACGATAGGTGCACTTGCCTAGAGCCATGGTAGAATTAATCTACGAGCATTATAAATTTTAAAACCTCTGGTCTTGCTTTTAGCGCGTCATTGTCCAAGGAACAAGAAGTCAAAAACCAACATTAAAATGAGATCCCACTACATTACCTCTAACAAATAAGAAGATGGATCTATGATCAGAGGAAACATGAGGAAGATGAAGCACATTTCACTCATTATTATCCAAGTACCAGTGTTCATTACACATCACCAGATCAATAAGTTCTATAAGACACCCTCTACGCCAAGTGAATTTGGCTCCCTGATACTCCAAATCCATGATATTGCAAAAGTTCACCTAATTAACAAAACCTCCATCTACCCCCAACCTTTGAGATGAACCTCCCTTCTTCTCATTAGAAAAAAGACAAGCATTGAAGTCTTCAAAAAAGAATAAAGGTTCAGCTTACCCATCAATAATACGACCTAGCTCCTCCCACAAACATTTTCTATAAACATGACTAGGGTTACCATAAACAGCCACAAATCTTGATCTCCAGCCATTGATGGAACTCACTTTCCCATGTATAAATTGGAAGTCATCCTTAATAATATCAATATGTATATCATCCTTTCAAAGCAACTAAAGACCTCCAGAAAAGCCAGAAGCTCCGCCCGATGAGAATTAGGAAAGTCTAATCTCCAAATCACATCATTAGCTCGAACACCACTAATTTTAGGTTCACAAATAAACATAAAATTACATTTATGTTTAACATTTAAATCTTTAGCAACCAAAGAAAATGATTTTTTCCTAGCCTCTTAGCAATTCCAACTAATAAAAGATAAATCCATGATAAAAATAAGCAAAAACAAAGATAAGAGAAAACTTATCATGCTGTCATGTAAGGATAGAGACATTCCTCTTCCTCAAAATCAAAATTTTCAATGTCATCATCCGAACCCTCTCCAAGTTCTCTCACAGTATCATTATCCATCTCCACATTCTGAGAAGAATCAATCATTTTAGTTTTTCCATCAAAAATTACAATAACAACCACTTCCTCTCCATGCTTCGCGATATGTTAAACGGTATCAACAAAGTGGAATTTCTTATGGTGCTTTTCCAAACTCGATCTAAGGGCAAGAGGATTCCTTCTCAATTTTATATTATCATTCTTCAATTTATCAGGCAGCTTCTTGAGGGAATGATCATTAATATTATGTTCAGGCTCAATGTTCTCTTCTCCAATCATAACATTTTTATAAGATTGAGGAGAAGGCAAGACCACAAAAGAATGTTTGGTACTATCAAGTTCCAAACCTTTCGTAGTATGTAACACTGCATTCTATATTTGAATTACAGGAGCTGCTTTAGTATATTTACTCATGATATTCTGGTGAGAATTCGTAACAGGTTTCAAGATGGCATCATGATGGATAGTTTGTTATTTATTGGCTTTAGGTTTCTTCATCTTCAGCTTATGAACAATCTAATTTTGGGCATTATTTCTGACATTACTGGTACCATCTTCATTTGCTACTGGTGTATTTGTTATAAACTCTGGGTCAAACTCACCATACTTATCCACCAAGTCATCAACTAAGGATTCAACATTACTTCTAGAGACATAATTCTTAATACACTCACCACGAGAGTTGGTATTGGCCCAACCCTTTTATTTTTGGCAGTTTTCGGTCTCCTGGGGGCATGCATCCATTCCCTAGAATCCTCAATCTTCAGTTGTTAATTGGAAATAGGTTCCTTAGTAAGTTGAATTTCCTTATTATGAGCTATTACTGTCGTTGCTTCCCCTTCCCCGTCAACATTCATCTCATCACCATTCACATCCATATTCTTACAGGTCTCTATAATATGGCCAAAGAAACCACACTTACAACATATGTTCTATAAGTTTTCATATTCCACTGATTATAAATGACCATCAATAATAAATTTAAAGCATAAAGGCTTGGTCGCACTATTTCAATAGCCAATCTTGCAAATCTTCCTTGATTATTCTCACTAGTATTGTAATCAACACGTAAAAACTTGCCTATAGTGTTAGCAATGGTAGTCAGAACCCGCTTATAATAGAATTATAGCGCCATTCTTAGAAATCGGACCCAAGCCACAACTGACGTAGAAAGTAAGTTTTTAGTATCAAATTTAGGGCTCCATGGTTGAGCGTTTAGATAATGCCTAAAAATAATCCATTGACCATCAAGGAGAACATGATGATAATTAGATTTATTCTCAAATCTAACCACAAAGTAGTCATTTTCTAAATCAATCACCTTATACTCCCCCTTAAGGTTCCATAAAGATTGGATACGATTATACAAAGCCTTGTAACCAATACTATGACACCCTACCATCCTCACCATAACTGACGTTTACCAAGGTTTGGATAGGTTTTCTTTTGCTTCCTCAATGAAAGAAATAGATGGTATACTAGAGTGCTTCTCTAGTAGAATTCCAGTTCTAGACCATTCATGACTTACAGAAGAAGAAACCCGATTTACGATTTGGGAACCCTTTGAGTTGGGAACTCTATTTTGTTGGGTATTCTTTAATAAATCCCTATCCAAATCCATATTAGTGTCATAATCAACTGGATGTTCCTCTTCATTCTCCAAGTCATCATTCGTATTCTTTAAGAGTTTATCTTTGAAGGTCTCACGAAGCCCCTTCTCTTCACAACTCCCTTCCCTAATCTCCTCCCCTTCCTCAGGAGATCCGATCCTTACTTTTTTTCTTTTGCTGATCATCTGGAGGCGTCGGCAGCGAAGGTTTCTCAATTGTTTCGCCAATAGAAGACACAGGGTTTTTTTAACCGCATTCTCATTATTTATCTCAGTTTCAAAAAAAAAATTAATCTAATTTAATTTAAATTAATTTATTAACTAAAATAAAAATATAATTATTGAATAGATTATAAAATTTTTTATCATATGAATGCATTGCATGCAACATTAACCTAGTTGACTTAAACTGAACATAAGTTTATTTTCCTTCTCATATTTTTAAATAAATATAAATGGGAGCTACTAAATACATACTATAATTTATGAGTATACACCTTTTGACATTTTTTTTTCACATCACACCCTTTGTATATTCACACACTTCTCTCTTTTCTTTCTCCATAATTCTAACAATATTATCACATAATTTTCAAAAACATGAAAAGTTTTATAAAGTTACAATAAATATTAACTCCTTAAATTTTTTCAATTTGCTCCATTAAAAAAAAATACTCAATCTGTTGAACCTTTGTGTTTCATTTGTCTTTGTTTCTCTCTTTCTTCTCTAATGACTCATTTGCAAACAACTTTTATGTAGAAAAGCATTATTAATGGATATGTTTGTACTTTCAAAATCATTTTTATCTAACCAATTACTAGAGCATTGAATTTATTTGAGCCAATAGATTTTTTTTAAAAAAAATCTCACTTAGATTATGACCAAATAAATTGATTTTTTTAAAATTTTTTTTAAACAAGTTGATTTTTTTAAAATTTTGATTCCTTTGATTTTAGATGAATAGAAGGCTCCTCTATTCTCAATCTCTCTTTCTCAAAGGGATCTATTAGGTAAGCACAAATTCAAATGGATAAGATTTGTGATTTTTTCTTCCCAAAAAATTTTGTTAATTCTCTTCGTTTATGATTTTTTTTAACACTTAGATCTCTCTCTCTCTCTCTCTTTTATTTTTCTCACTTGTTTTCTCTTCGATACTAATCAGATTCATATGAATTTTCTTTTATCACCCATTCAATAGTCATATGAATTTCTATGAGAAAAATTACCAAAGATAATTTAGAAGGTATGAAAGATTGAGAGAGATGGATGAGGGAGTAAGTGTGTATAAGGTCACCGTTTGAAAAAAAAATTGGTGAAAAAGTGTATACTTAATAATAATGGTATATATTTAGCAAATATGATATAAATTTCATTAATTAATGGTGATTTACAAGATATGGAATCAACTGCCTAACAAGAGCCAACTGACTTGTAGATTATGTAGAATATCCAATAGTCATATTGTTGGTTTTGAACAATTGCAATTATAATAGTGAAACAATGTAACAAACTATTATTCTCTTTACAAATATTTGAAACTCAACAGTACATAAATCTATCGCCAAATAAAAACTAAAAAATAACTTCCATTAAAAAAGGAAAAATAAAACTTCCACCAAGGGTAGGGGAACCAACAGAAAATAAAAACAACTTGACATAAACCACTAAAATAGAAAACATCATCCTAACATAATTATCCCAAATCCACCTGCAAGTATATTGAGAGGAAGATTGAGCGATGTGAACGAAGCAAAAGTAGAGGACAAATGAGCGGAACCAGTAACAGATGTGATGATAACACTAAGGATGGAATTATTTGTATTCAATTTAATAAAAGTAAGCTGGAAGTGATTGCATAACAACCTTAATCATAATCTCTCTACCTCACATAGATAAAGATCTAGCAATCCAAGAGGCCAACTTGCTGCGAAATATGCCACACAAAAAATAAAAAAATTTCCTATTGTTTCATCTAATCACATATGACAAGCCAAGGTAAAAACCATTAAAATATTCCTCCCCAATCTCAAGAGCTTACAAAAATTGACACCTTCTAGTAGATTTAATGAACTATGAGAAAAAAGAGATTAATTTGGCAAGATTGACTAACTAACTTGATATTGCCTCATACTGACGAAGGATATGTTTCAACTCTTATGCTTCAGCTGGCTTTGCTTTGACAAAAATCAAATTATTATCCGCGAAAAAAATGGGAAATCACAAGAGCATTGGGAGTAAAAGGAAGGCTATGAATAATAGATTAAGCATGTGCCTGAGATAACATCAGTGAAAGAATGTCAGTACACAAGATAAAAATATAAGGAGAGAGAGAGAGAGTCTCCTTGTTTGATGCCTCTAGATGGCTAAACATCACCAACTTTTGTTCTATCAAGAAGGATAAAATATTTAACAGTGGTAATACACTACATTAGTAAATTTACCCATGCATTTGCAAATCCAAAACCCTCTAAAACAGCTCTAATGAAAGACCATTTTAGTATATTATATGCCTTTGACATGTCCAAATTCACAGTAGCCATACCCCACACCTTTAAGAGTTAGCTTTCACATAATGAAAAGCTTTAACCCTAAGAAGGATGTTATAAGTAATTAAACGATATGAAACAAAAGCACTTTTCTCTTGAGAAATCAAAGTTGGAAAAATAATTTTCAGTCTTTTACTAACACCTTTGCAACCAACTTATAAATCACATTGCATAAGCTAATTAATCGTAGATCCTTCATATGTTCTAGGTTTTGCACTTTAGGAATTAACCCAATATAAGTGTTGTTAAACATTTGATGAAAAGTTCAACCATTCAAACAATTTAAACAAGCTGTGACTACATCTTGGCCTACAACATACAAAAATTAAAATAAAAGGAACCTGGAATTCCATCTGAACCTGGTACTTTGTGAGGATCCATTTGATACAAAGCATCCACAATCTCCTTTTTCATGAAAGGCTCAATTAAAGATTCATTTTGAGCTTCCAAACCTTTCAAGGAAACTCCACTATCCCTGCCAAAATAACTTCCTTTACCTATCGAGTACAAATTCCATAAAAAATTATTACACTACCTACATCTTCTTCTGACTGTACCTACACCCCATTAGCATCAAACAACCCTTTAATGAAAAATCTTTTTCTCTATGTTGCAAAAAAAGTTATTGTTTGAATCACCATCTTGAAGCTATTGTGTATGGCTTTGTTGCTTCTAATACACTTCCTTGTGTTCCAACGAAGTATCCATTTTATGTTGCATAGCTGTAATTTTTGAAGTATTGTCATTAGTGAGCTGAGCCTGTATTATTCATGGTAAATTCTCTAAACATGCCTATAACTGACGTAAAGTTTTGTTGTATTCACTGTGCCCCATGTACTAATACGAGATAGATAAGACTTAAGCCTTACCGTAATACCATAAGCCCCTTGCAATTCATTTTGTGCATCAGTAATTATTGAATGAAAATTTTTAAATGATAGTCAACAAGTCTTAAACATTCTTTGTCGTACCTTGGTCCTTTGCTTATTACAAACTCCATAAGAAATAAAGTATTGAGGGCATATATTTAACTAATCCAAAATTTCCACAAAACGATCCAAATGTTCTTCAACAAAATCAATTTTACCACTATTATTTTCCAAGTAAAAGGGTGACCTTTAAAACCCAAGTCCACTAAATCATAATCTACTATAACATCTTGAAATGCCTACATTAAGTAAGACGAGTGATCCCTCAAACCATTTTCTCATGCTCATACAATAACTCATTAAAATCTCCCCCTAAGAGCTACAGAAGAGAAGAAACTATAGTCAATTGTCTAATTAAATCCCGTGTTCCATTTCTAAAATAATGGTTTGGGTAATCATAAATTCATGTAAAGTAGAAATTAAGAATATGAGCAATCTTTACTATAGCATTATAGTGTTAAGAATACAATAGAATCTCCACATCGGTCTGATAATTCCATAAAATCTCAATACCAACACCATCTACAGAAGCAGTAACATAAAAAATATCCCCTCATATTAACCTAGTTATAAATTTGAGAAACTTTATAAGCATTACATTTAATTTCGATTAGAAAAACCACATGTGGGTGCCTCTCAATAATGAGAGCATTTAAATGACAAATTGTAGGGTGGTTCCCAAGCTCCCTATAGTTACAAGACAGACAGCTCATTGTGAAGGGCGAGCCTACAAAGCAACACCTGCCACATTCGAGTTTAAAGAGCAATCTTCCCTCGCAAAAACTTATCTAAATACATTGGTAAGAATAGTAACACTCATATTCACCACAGCCCTCCTTTTCTTCTGGTTCCCATTAGCTTTAGCTACTCCCTCTACCTCTCCTTTGGCAACTAGAAATAAATCCATATTCTCATCATAGTTATTCAAAATATCTAATCCATCTACTACCAGACCCTTTTTTTTGCACATTCAAATTTGAGTTCTCATCTTGATCGTCTCCAACGTTCTTTCCATCCAATCTGCTCCCATCTAGTGCCCTGAACCATTGCTGACCAAATCCACTCTACTGATTTCAAATACAAAAAGAGACATCCCTTAATGATATATCATAAGCACATTGTTATGCCACTATTTCTTGGTTTTAAATAAGATATATACACTTTATCTCATTGTGACCTATTATCCCATATCCAAAATAGAAAATAGGGAGTTTCTTGTATTTGAATTTAATCCACCACGAGGATCCACCCTTCTTGAGATTCATACCCCTTAAAAGAGGTTTAATAACATTAACCAAAATCTAAATCCTCATAACCCTCCCATATTGTGCAACATTTTTATCAAATCCTAAGAAATCACCCATAAAACTCCCAATAGCTTTAGTAATGGATTCAACAATCCCTTTTGGTGGAAGGTTCTCAACTTTAACCCAAAAAGCTATTTTATCAAGATATATTATTGAAGGAGGCACATCTCCATAATACTAATTTAGCACTAAAAGGTTTCCATTAAAATTCCATGGGCCATTCATTAGAACATACTTAAAATATGTCTCATGAAAAAAGTGAAAGCAAAGTATTGGAGCATGTTGCAATTCAAATGCTATGCCTTTAACAGGTTGCCAAACTCCAGCTAAAATGTGTTTCAAGGCTATATAATTAATTGATAGACTCCCAAAAAATCTTCCCATAAGGAAAATTCATACATGAAGACACCTCGGTCTATAATGACATCTTCCTCCCTCAAGTCCAAGCCTTCTATTTCTTATGACAAGGACCCTTGAACAGTATTTAACTGATCATTTTCCATTATAATCAATCGAGCAAACATGTGAAAGATGAGAAAATTAGGGTTCTAAAACTCACACTAGGGTAAGAGAGGCATACACTCATATACAGAGAAATCAAATGCTTTCATGCTCTTTAATTGAGTTTCATTTTGCTCTATCTTATTTATGCTTAATCTTAATTAACTAACCATATATTAATAGAATTACTATCACATTACTCAAAATTCAATCATAAAACTCTATTTAGTTTAAATTTTAGAGAAAGAGAGAGGTAATTATGTTAAGGATATAATTGAAAAAATGAGGATAAAATGTGTTATAGTTAGGTAGTGTTTGGTTCGATGTATTGCAATACAATATAATGTAATCAACAATATATTTAGGCAGTGTTTTATTAAATATAATAAATGCAATGGAATCAAATGCAATTTAAGTATAAATTTATATTAGAAATGCATTTGATTATATTGCATTTTATTCCATAATGTCCAACCAAACACTACCAATTTATACTAAAAATGCATTTCCATTTGTTTTCACATGTTCTCATACGAGGGATTGCTGGAATTTAGTTCTATTTAATCACCACCTGAATTTTGCTATTGGTTCAGTATGGGAACAGGTCTGTCATATGTTTACAGCACTGAATGATGTTGATCATATGGTTTTTGCTCTAATTATGGAGCGCAATTGGTGGGAAAGGAATCAACATGTTTAGGATCATGTCACACTTATGCCTCAAACTGTTGTTTACTATGCACTGAAAGGTATTACTAATTTTTGGAAGGTTAATAATTTGAATGATAATGTTGTTGGGTTTCAAGGTGTTTGGATAGTAGCTAATTCTCAATGGAGAAGACCAGATGTGGGTGTTTTGAAGCTTAATGTTGATGCTAGTACTGACTCATTGAGGAGGAAGGGAGGAACATATGCTGTGGTGCACAATTCTTCAGGTAAAGTCCTTTATTCTATGATGGCTCCAATTAATCAACTTTGTAGCTCTCTTGCGATGGAATCTCTTGCTCTAATGGCTGCAATTGATTGGATCAAATCTTTATATGTTGGTCCTCTTATCATAGAATTAGATTGTCTTTAATTAGTTCAAGGAGTAAATGCTAATGTAATAGGCTATGATCAAATTCATTTCTTGTTTTAATCCCTTAGGAATATTTTAGCTTCCAATATGAAGTTGTCTCATATTTTTAAAATTACTAATGGGCTGGCTCATTATTTCGCAAAAGAGGCCTCTAAATGTGCTGAGATGAGTGTTTAGGTTAATAGAGTGCCTATTTTTGCTTTGAATGTACTCTCTAATGATATTAATGCATAAGTAGCCTACTCTTTCCATCAAAAAAATTATTAAAAATGTATTTGATTACAAGATGTTATTGGCTGGATCCAGTCCAACATATATATATATTAAATAAGCAGGTATACATTCAAAATATGCTTGTGTCTCACTGGTAAACATATGTGTGGGTAACTTCAAGGTATTAAGTTAGAATTGTAGTAAAGGGATTCTTGGACATTTTTGACAAATATTTTTGAATTTTTTCTATTTTATAACTCAAATTGTTTTTCTTTAATATTTTTTTTGAAAACTTTTATTTTGTATATTAAATATGGTTTAGTGAATTGAAAAGTAATATAATTATTAGTATAATTTTAAAAGATAATATCACTATTAATTTTTATTTTATTATTTATAAAATTATTTAGTTTTATTAATTTAAAATATATTAGAAATTATTTTCTTGTACATATAGTGAAGAGTACAAAAAAATGAATATTTACATAAATAATAATTTTTATTTATTTTTTATAAAATTATTTCTTCTTTCAGTAATTATTTAATTAATTTTAATTTTATATTTTTTTCTTAAGTGTATTTGTGGTGAATACATATACAAATAAAATGAATATTATATATAATGAGGTGAATATATGTATATAAAACTGTGAACCTTTAATTTTGCATCTCCAGAATCGTCACCATTAAGTCCCTAATTTTGCAAGGAAAAGGTCCTAATTTTTATACAATAAAATCTGGCATGTTGATATAAGTCCAACGGTTCAAACCACACTCAAATCGGATTTAAAACGGGCTCGAAATTGCAAAAATATCAAAACTGAGTCAAACCGAACTAAGCCAAACCAAATCGACCAAATCAGCCCACCCAAACTCATGCTTTTGGTCCAAATGCATGTGTTTGTCTCAAAATGCATGTGTTTTGGCCCAAATGCATGAGTCCCACTTTTTCGACTTTTCCAACACGATTTCTCTATAAATTCAACCCTTCGGGTCACTTTTAAACACATTTTCAGACACTGAACCTTTACTTAAATACTTTTCCAAACTATTTTCTACGCAAAAACTTTGCCGAAAACACTTAAAAACACCAAAATTAAGCATGCAACACTCGATCTTCTGCGTTCCGATCAGACATTCAGTTCTTGATTCCCGAGTCACATTTCATATAGTGCATAGAAGACCTCTCCGAACACAATGGAGATCCGTTCTGGCTTCATCAAACCAACAGAAAAGCCAATTTCGAATCCCCAAAATCCAAAGGTAAAATAAAATGGTACAATATTCTTTGGTTCTGAATATAAGGCCTTAAATCTAACTTAGGCAATTTCATTATTCAAAAATCAATTTTCATTAATCAAAACTTGAATTGATTAACAACCTAATCGGTTAATTCTTTCCTTTTTTATTTTATTATTTATTTTATTTTAGTTCATTTATTTTTCTATTGTGTTTGTATTACTTGTTGTATTCTTATTTTGATATTTTGTAATTATTTGAGAAATGTGTGCCTTTCCCATATTCTTTCGGATTGGAGAAAGGATCCCATGTGCTCATGATCATTTTGATGTATTTATTTTTATGTTCACTTTTGTTGTCCTAATAATGGACACTAAGAGAGAGGTGTTGAATTGGTATTTTGAAAGTTTATAGATTTTACAAACAAGTTTATCAAGTTTTAACCTTTTTGAAATCTTTTACACTTAATAAACAAGTTATAACATAAAGAAAATGAAATCTAAAGCTTAAATCTGTGAACAAGCAAACTTCAAATCACCAATTCAATAAACAAAAATAAAGCACACTCAAATAAATAATAAATAAAGAAGAGGTAAAAGAGAATGCCCAGTTTATAGTGGTTCAGAGTCCTTCTCCTATGTCCACTCTCTTAATCAAACTAATTGAGGTTCCACTATCTTTAATGCGAAGATTTCCAAGCTTCTAGTTTTCTGGAATTTCGCCTAATTACAACAATTGAAGCAAACAACTCCAATAACATGTGTTTTTATAAAGAAGAGTTCAAGTCAAAAGACTTGTGTACAAAGAGCTAGGATAAAGATTTTCAATGAGGAACCTAGCTAATGGTTTTCTTAAACCTAAAGATTACAAAGAAATGAGTATGGTTTAAGAAAATAAAAAAAATATTAAGCTTGATGAGCACTTAATGCAAGAACAAAGGGTGAGAATTGCAATATGTTGGTTCTTGACTTTGTTTCTGGTCATACTATATATATCTTTACCATTTTGGAGCTAAAACCTTGTCTCCAATGTTCAAAAAGTACCAATGATGTCATCTTCAACAGA
>CAOJBK014964308.1:0-11813 GCA_948294925.1 Codiaeum variegatum
GCATCTCAAAATAGGTGGAAAATTCACCAAATGGATGTCAAGTCGACATTTCTAAATGGTTTTCTTGAAGAGGAGGTCTATGTGGAACAACCTCCAGGGTACATCGTGAAAGGATGTGAAAATCATGTGTACAAGTTGAAGTAGACATTGTATGGGCTGAAGCAAGCACCACGTGCCTGGTACTCAAGAATTAACGAGTACATGCTCCAGAGTGGATTCAAGAAGTTCCCATATGAGCACATGCTCTACATCAAGTTAAATGATAAAGGCAATATGCTAATCGTTTGCCTTTATGTTGATGACTTGATATTCACTAGGACTAGTGAAACAATGTTCCTTGAATTTAGGGAGGCGATGACAAGCCAGTTTGAGATCTAGTCAGTCATCTCAAACAATCCCACGTACTTTAAGAGCATAGTTGGAAGTTTACACTATCTAACTTCAACTAGGCCAGACATAGTATATGGAGTAGGAATTATCTGTCGATATATGGAGAAATCTCGCCAGTCACACCTGCAAGCAGCGAAGCGGATACTATGCTACATTAGTGGTACTGGTGATCATGGAATTTTCTATGGTCAAATAAAAAATTTAAATCTGCTAGGTTACACTGATAGTGATTGGGCCGGAGATATTGAAACTCGAAAAAGTACTTCTGGATATGTTTTCTATCTTATAGACGGAGTGTTCTCTTGGTCATCAAAGAAGCAACAAGTTATTGCATTATCAATTGCCGAAGCAGAATACATAGCAGCGACTTCCGCAGCATGTCAAGTAGTATGGCTTAGACGGATGCTTAAGGAATTGAAGCACGAGCAAGAACATCCCACGAGAATTATGTGTGACAACAAATCGGCGATTGCATTGGCAAACAGTCTAGTATTTCATGGAAGAAGCAAACATATTTCAATCAAGTATCACTACATTCGTGAGTTGATAAAGGAAAAAAAGATCGAACTCGTTTTTTGCAGATCAGAAGATTAAGTTGCAGACATATTTACGAAACCTCTGAAAACTGCAATGTTTGAAAAGCTCAAAAATATGCTCGGAATAATTAAATGTCAAATTTAAGGGAGGCTGTTAAAAATAAACTATTTAAATTTAGACATTTAATAAATAAAAATAAATAAGAGAAGGAGATTAATTTATTATCATCCATTGGTATTTTTAGTAAATTACTATGTATTTAAAGGAATGAAATCTGTAAAAGAAGAGAAAAGAAAAAAAAAGAAAAAAATTATAGCAAGTTTATATAAAAGATTAATTTTTCTTTGTATATTCTCTTCATACCCCATCATTCGTTTTTTAAAAATAAATTCCATAAGTTAATAGAGTGATCCAATAAGTTTTGGGACCAATATTAACATCCATGGAATTATATTACCAAGTGTCTTCTATGATATGTAACATTGATAGAATTGATTTATAATTCTCAATTGGTCAAAATTACATTAGGAACTATTTAAAAGAAAAAAACAAAAGCTCCTTTTTTAAAAAATAATTTTTATCAAATTAGTGATGACTTTTATGATTTGATAAACTCATAAGAAACTTCTTTTCACACTTTACAATAAAATGAGAAAAATAATAATATTATTGTAATTGTAGTATATTTTTTTTTATAACTAATATAATGTTATGGATTAATCAATTTTTATTTTATTAAATTGATTAGATGCAATGTAATTACCAGGTTTTTGAATATGAGATTGGATATAGCTGGAGCATTTGACCATATCAAACCAACTGTCCAAAGTCTAAAGTTTAGTCCTCTTTCTGTGTTTAATGCTACAAAAATCAAGTCAAGACTCACTCTAGTCATTTCTACATCTGGGTTAATTTAGTTAATTTGTTCAATTTTCAACTGCTTTTCCTTGTCAAAATCAAAAGGCCCCACATATTGCTCTTCTCATCACAATTACAGTTTCCAAAAATTTTGCTAGTTTTTCTTTTACTTTATTTAAATATATTGATTTTTTAAAATGACTTTTTTTTCTTATCACAAATTAATGCCTATTTTTAATATTAGATTAAAAAATCTATTAATCAAATAACAATATTAAATGCATGAATTATAATATCATTTGGTCCCTTAATTAATTTTTAATCTAATTTTATAATTAATGTAAATATAATAATATATTTATTTTTTCAAATGGGATAGTCACTTAATATATTTAATTAATCTAAATATTTATTTGCTTAAGTTATATCGGTATTTCCGAATCTCATTCTCGGTAATTAGCCATAACTGCATATGTTATCTACATCATAATAATATTATTTTAAAATTATTACAATGTAATTGATACAATCTAATAAAACAATATGCGCTTGGATTAATAATAAGAAATTAGAGCTCAAAATCCATCCAGATACATAGTAAAAATGGATGGCAGAGATTACTTGTGGAGAAACGAAGAGTAGGGTTCGAACGAACTCTTTGGTTTCTCTCCTTTAGCCTAGTGAGCCCACTTAAAGCTCCATCATCTAGACACGTCATTATAATAGCTCTTGAACCAATTATGACAGAGGGAGATACTTGTCCTCTTCAAGAAAGGAACCATAGTGAAACAAATTTGGATTGGCAAGTGGATATGCCTCATATGGATAATAACATGTCTCATCATCTTGATTAGAAGAAGTTAGAGTAAGCAATGTCTCCTCATCTTATCAATCTCTTTGTGGCTAATCTTCCTATGGAATGGTTAGCTCTTAGCTTACGTAATACGTTTCGGCGGTTTAGAATGATTGATCATACTTTTGTTGCAAAGAATCTTAGTGAAAATAGGAGTATATTTGGCTTTGAGGAGATGTCAAGTGCAAAAGATGCAACTTGAATAATAAAAGAAAATGAATGGTGTTTTGTTGCAAGGTTTTCTCATAAGAGTGACTTTAGCCAAATCAAACAAAGGCAATATGGATTTGATTTCAAGAAATCAACCTTCTACAAAGGATATATCTCCTTCAAATAAGTCATTCGTTGAAGCAGCCAGAGGCTTTACCGTTGGCTTTAGAAAAATTTCAGACAATATCCCTTCATATTCAAGTTCAAGCTTTAATATGAAGTGGCTAGAGAAGAGTTTTGTCGGTTTCTTAAAATGCCCAGAGTCAATGCATTCTGATATGCTTAAGCTGATTAAAAAAGTAGACGATTTATCATTAATTCAAATTTAGGATGGTAACTCCATTTTTCTTACTTTTGATTCAATTGAACAAAAGAATGCTACACTTTCTGATAGTAAAGATTGGTCTTCTGATCTCTTTTCCAATCTTAAAATTTGGAAAGTCAAGGATGCTCAAAATAGAAGATTTATTAGACTAAAGTGCTATGGCATCCCATTACAGGCTTGGGAAGATGGCATTTTTTCTCTACTTGCCATTTCCTGTGGAACTCTTGTGAAAATAGATGACAATACTAGAAGTAAGTCTCGAATCGATTTTGCAAAAAATCTTGTTTACATCAATATTAAGGATTTTATTAATTTTGTCAAAAGAATTAAGATAGCCATGTCTTTGATATCAAAATCATTGAAGATATATCTTATTGTAACAAGCCTCTATTTTGGTTTTTTTACGACATGGATTTAGAGCATCCCAAAGTTCCTAGTATGGATTTTAATGGTGTTGAAGAAGCTGGTGCTGATCTTCACTCTCCTAATTCGAATGGTGTTTGGGAAGTATCTGATAAGTCTCTTTTCTATTTTTGAGATAATTGTGAGGCTCGATATCACCAAAATTATGACTGTCGCAAATTTCGTAGTTGTGATATGAACATTGCTTCTTCTCCTAATAAAAATGCTTCTCTGGCTTCAACAAACATTAATGAACATGTTCTTGTGACTCAAACTGATGTTAATGATAGAGGAGCTATGGGAATAGATAATACTGTCAGATTCAATCCTATTGATGTTGGCTCTAGCCCAAATAAGTCTTATATCCCCTCTCCCTTTGATGGGCCCTCTTTGCCACTAGCACACTCTAAGGAATTTCCTAACTTCCTATCCCTCTTTAAACAACCTTGTTGTTCCAATTTCTTCTCCTTGAGATAATCCTCACATTAACAATTCAATTCCTATCAATAATTTTGGTTCTTATCCTTCTTGGTCTTCCCCCTCTTAATATTTTGAAATCCCTTCCTAGCCTCCTTTCCCCTTTTAATAATGAGTTCTATTTTCAATTAATTGGCACTAACAGGAAAGCTAGGAATTTGCATGGGAAATCTAAGAAAGGAAAGAAGATCAGATGTGTTTGCATTGCTGATTCATATGAGAAAAGCACCGTTCGTTCTATGACGGAAAAGAAGAAAAGGGTTAAGCCTAAATGCGACATAAAAATATACGAACAATGCTTATGTCCCAACAAAGTTGTAAGTTAAAAACAACAAATTCGAAAGTAGGGTTTTTTCATCAATTTGGAGATTGTTTCTAAATTGTTTTTTCCTTTATATTAATAAAATAAAATTAATGTATTATTTCATCATATGTTTTTTTGGTGGCAATTGAATTTCTTAAATTTAAGTTATTAAAAATTTATATAGATTAATAATCATAGCGTATCGTCTTCTATTATTTTCAATTGGCCACATTAGGTCATATATTTTGTTTAGCTTAAATTCTGAAAATTTTCAATTAAAAAAAAATTCTCAAAATTATATATAAAAAAACAATTAATAAAATTAATAGTACTATCGTTCATGTGTTTATATATATATATATATATATGAAAGAATTTTTTTTTTAAAGAACACAGAATGAATAAAAGAAAATATGATTAAAACAGAAACGAAATGCAAGCTTAGCAATAAATATTATAAATAATAAAAGAGCATGGCTAGACATATCAAAAGAGTTGTTGACACTTGACCACATGAGAGGCCACAAGGGACAAAGATTTATCCGTGATTCTCGACGCAAACACTGTGTCCTTTTTATTTATTTATTTTTTATTTTTTTAATGCCCCGATTATAGGTAAGTGAGCACTAGCATGATTATGTTCACAGTCGAATTCGAAGGTTAACATATAACCTTTTTTTTTTTTTTAAATCTTTTAGCACCACATTAAGTAATAATTTTATTTTTCTCTCTTTCGAGGTGGAGAATCATTGCATTTGGGTGAGAGAAGTCTCATCTCCTCCGCACCCTTATGATGCATGTTAAAAATACGATCATAAGAGATCTATAAAATCCTTTATTGTATAAAAAGAAAACTTTTTATCTCTTTGAAACTATTCGGAATTTGATCAATATATTTAGTTATCTTGACATTGTAAATTTTTATTATCTCTCACAGAGATAAATGTACATGAATACAGCTATAAAACTGCGTTCTTTTAAAAAAGTTTTATGGTATCTGATTTTTTTTTTAAATCCTACTAAATATTTCCATGTTTATTAATTTTCATACTAATTTTTCTTTTCTGTTTTTTTTTTTAAGCTTTTAATTTTGTACTCATTAAACACTCCTTATAACACAAAATGTTGAAAGATATTTATGTTGCTCAATCGGTTGAGATAGAAGAGAATGATGTCTTATTATTTTATTTAATTCTAACACATGTTTTTTTTTTATATTCAATTTACTTGCACAAAAATATTATTCTGCTTTTAAAAGTTAAATAAATTGTTTTCTTTCAAAAAATATTTTATTGCATTTATAAATTATGAAGGACAGATGCTTTTGACGTCAAGTGTGAAATGATGCATTGAAAAAAGAAGTTTCATAAAAGCTTGACATGTTGGAATTTAACAAAGTAAAATTGTATTTAGAAAAAATAAAGAAAAATCATCATTTATATTTGAGAGAATTAGTTAATTTTTCTATTTATTCTCATATTTAAAAGCTTTCAATTTAATATATGAAATATTTATTTCATTTTAAATCTATCTTACATGACAAATAACACATATTGAAGCTTGTCATGTGTAAATTTCAATATGCGACACAGATTATATATGATAGATTTGAAATAGAATTAAAAGTTCATATATCAAATTAAAAATTTTTAAAAATTAAGATAAATATGAAAGTTAACTATAAGTTTTAACTAGAGGCAATTAAAATTTTTCACTAACTAGAGGTACATTTGTATTGCAAATGACAATAATTCTTTGAATCTAAATTTTCTAATTGAATGAAAATAATTTTTTTTTGAAGAAAAAATGTATAGAATATTTGATTAGATAAATTAATTTTGATTAGTAATAACGTATTGGGTAACCTAATTGTCATTATCAAATATTGAGACCATAACACATTACATACATTCAATGCATACCAAATCTGATCAACATTATATAAAGAAATTGAGAAGGGTATATTTCCAATTTTCTAAAACTACTTATCATTATCTCAATATTCTTTTTTTTAAACAATTTCATTTCTTTCTCTTCTCTTAGAGAAAAAAGAGAGAGAATAAACTGAAACATTAAGCATAGCTATATGCCACTAGTGTTTGTTCCTGAAATTTCGTTTTTTTGATGATTAAGGAAGACAGCTAATTATGAAGAAGAGTGAGAGTAAGTCAATCTTTTCTCACAAGATAGTTGACAATCCAACAAATAATGGAGAAGAAACTGGAAGTACTGATACCTCAATTGATGACAATTATGATCAAAACAAAGAAGAAGAAGAAGAAAGAGAAGGTGAAGCTACCGCTACTAACAGATCTGTCAGGCAATATATCCGGTCGAAGCTGCCGAGGCTCCGGTGGACTCCTGATCTTCATCTTTGCTTTGTTCATGCTGTTGAACGACTTGGAGGCCAAGACAGTTAGTTCTATTTTATATATAAATATATTATTTTCTTAATTATGAAACAAATGAAAATTGGATTTCAATTAATTTTTGGTTAGGAGCAACTCCTAAATTGGTACTTCAAATGATGAACATCAAAGGCCTTAGCATAGCTCATGTGAAAAGCCATCTTCAGGTATGTGTATGGAAATTAATTTCATAAATCATTAGTCATATTTGGAACTGAATCTGATTTTTATGATCTTTTGTTTAGATGTACAGAAGCAAGAAAATTGATGATGCTAATAATAGTAATCAAGGTTATATCCTTAATCATGATGCAAAATTAGGGTTTAGTTTCTATATATGTGATTTATAATTAGGAGTGGATGACACAGGGAAAGGTATTTTCTTTGACGGTGGTGAGGACAATATTTTGAATCTTAGGCAGCTCGCAATGCTTCAAAGGCGTGATTTTACCAATTTCAGGTATGATAAAAACAAATTCTCTGTACACCCAAAAACATATTGATTTGTTCAAATTGTTTATAGATACGGAGATGCTTGTTGGAGAGGACAAGGCCCTTACATGAGAACTAAACAAGGAATGTACAATTCAAGCGTTGCGAATAGATTAGTTCATGAAAACAACAATCACTATGATTTTCCTTCTCTCAGTGATCAAACATTGATTACAACAAACGAAGAGGTCAAGTCGTTTCGCAGACCGAGCTCATTGGAATCAAATAACTTGATAACCATGTTGCAAGATGAAGAAAGAAACTTGAAAAGGAAGAAATTAGATTTGAATTTATCCCTGAAATTAGCAACAACAGAAGAGGAAGTTAATAGCAATTTATCACTTTCTGTTTCAAAAGAATCTCAAAATGGAATAAGTAGGACAAGTACTCTAAATCTCACTTTATGAATTTAACGTTATTAATTCTAAGTGAGATGTTGAGGTACTTGTCTTTGATTATGTCCTATTTTGTACAAGAGAGGTACTAATTATATTAAATTTTAATTTCATCTTTTTTCGTTTCTTGGATTTTAGGTATAGCCAAATGTTTGTGTGAGCGTATATTTGCAAAATTATGTGGAAAAATTGATATTTATGTATTTTTCTCTAGTAGTGAAAATCACAGTCTTTGCATCTGCAAAATTCAAGTCATGCATAAACACAAGATTTGGACAATATTGTTTGAATAGGGTTTTCTTTATTAGTCTTGGAAACTCTAGCTGTCTAATTGCAAAATCTTGAAATTCTCAAATAATCTGATCTGAAATGACTGCAACTGTGCTATTGGTAAACGACAGACATTTCTTTATATTCTTAGTAATGGACAAATGTGCCTCAAAAAGTTGTTATTTGAATTGTGTTTTATCCATTTCTTTTGAAACCCATTTCTGCTTTCCAATACTATCTTTCTACAAGAAACTAATTTAATTGAATTACGTTGTTGTTTCCCAGAAAAATAAACAAAGAAATTCTTGACAATAGTTTGACCCTCAATTTAATTAAATAATTAGCTGGAATCTATGCATATTCAGATTATTGTTCCTTTTAAAAAAAAAATAAAATTATAATTCAGATTTTTATTCTAAACAATATGCATGTATGCGTGGACTCTGATACACCAAGATATTGATGTATAATACAATTATAATAATTTTGTTTTGGACAATCTACAAGATATAATATTATTTTAGTTTTCATATACATGTATTTATTGAGGGTAATGGGTTGGGTCGATAGTTTGGTTACCCTCAAATGCAATTTGAAATAGATGCCTACACCATACTAAATGTCTTTAATTCTTGAATTTCAAACGTTGGTTTTGGTAATATTTTAAGTGATCATTTTCAATTTCATTTCCAAAAACACAACCAATTATCAATCAATTTCACCAATTTTATGAAATTCATTTTTGAATTTGGTTTAAATAAAAATTTCCTTTAATTTATTTAAATTTTATTAATAAATTTATTTTTAAATAAATTCTATATCAAATTTATTTCAACACTTTTTTTTTATAATTAGTTTAATAGTAATCAATTTTAAAAATTAAAATAGATTAGAATTTCAAATGAATTTTATTTGAAATTCATGTTTTAATTTGGAAAAAACAATTCAATGTTTACAATGTAATATATATATATATATATATATATATATATATATATATTCTGTTGTTGATATTCTTATTAAGGTTTTGTTGGATGTTTCTAGTCGCACAAAGTAGCTCTGTCTTTAAAAAAAAAAAAGTAGAATAATAATAAAAAATAATTTATAAAATATTTAATGAAAATAGACCAAAGCTAAATTTTAGAAAATAATTATTTCTTGAAATTACTTTTAAAAGGAAATAGTAAAATAAGACCCTATAACAAAATACATTAATTTTGCATTATAATTTTCTTTCTTTCTTTTTTTCTTTTTGAATTATAATAATTGTTTAGTTGTTGTTATGAAAGTTTTGACACTACAAGTAGAAAAGCAAGCAATCATGGGCACATGAATGCATATAATGAAGTCACAGAGAAGAACTTAAAAAGGAAAACCACATATCATATGCAGGTTAAACCTAACTGAACGATGTCTAACTATAAAGAGAGTGCATGCACGTGTGCCTACAAATATATGCAAATTTTTTCTTCACTTTTACACGTGTACTTCTTTGCTTTATAAAAAATTCAAGCAATCTTTGCATGCATTTTCACAACAAAGTATCTTAATTCATACTCTCTTCCCCGTCCAAAAATAAGTTTAGATAGTAATTAAGGTGATCTTAACATTATCTTAAATAAAGAATTTATTTCTGTGAAAATATATTAATTTTCATAAATCATCTCTTTTTAATAATTAATAAGTACAATTAATAATAAAATTAATATATATTTTTATTACTTTTTCTCGTATTAATTTTTTACTTTGATACTTATTTATTAATAAAAATAATATCTTTGTTTTACATTTATTTGTGGACGGTGGAAGTAGTATATATGAATACACCTAAGACAAATCTAATAAAAAAAATAGACTTGAATCAATGTTGAGAAATTAAGGCTTGAGACTCATTAAAACAAATAATTGATAGAGACCACTCATGATGAAGTGAAGAAGAAGCTTAAAAATGTGGGTCTTGCAAAGCCTTCGGCTTTACAGCTTGAACATAGTGTGACCCCTTGAAGATACCTCTCTTAGACATATTGTCATAGTATCTCATGAACTAAAAAATATTCTTGTGATAGGGAAGAACACTTGGCACCTCTTCAAGGAAGGGACTATAGTCCTTTCCTCTCATAAGCCACCGCCTTGATTCAATATCTTGGTGTCACTTATCCATCATGAGATCTCATCTAACACTATAAATAGGTAATGATTATACATTTTCAAAGTATATTCAATCACTCTATTTCCAAAATTCTAATTTCATATTCTCAATAGTTCTAAGGAATTCAAGAATTTTGCAACCCTTAAATAGTTCTAAGGAGTTCAAGAATTTTACAATTGGAGAGGGTCATTTCCAGGCACACAATGTGGCCCTCTAGTTTGTGTTTGCATATTGTGAAGGCCCAAATTTAGCATCCAAGCAAGTTCAACCTAGAGATTTAAAGATTATTGAGTCCTAGCTCATTAAATTGGTGCCACCTGTGAAAAATCAATGAAAATCTTTTTCTGATCTCAATCTCATTCAACTTTACTCTTCTCCCTCTTAGGATAACCACATCACATTTCCTTTCTTTTCAAAGACTAAGCTTGCACAATTCTGATAAAGTCTAAAATGGAAGAAGCCCTAAAAACCAAGTCAACACTATCAATAACAGTCTAGTGAATAGTTCTCCATAAAGAAAATCCACCCACAAACACTTCTCTAAGCCCCAACCTAGCCTCATCCCTTCAAACAATCACCAACTTTATTGGATACACTTAGCAGTCAAACACCTACACAACCCCACCATGCCAAGTGACTACCAATATACCTTCGGAGTTAGCTCCAAAATGTGTTGAGTACACTTACACCTCTCTTGTAGCTTTTTTAGAACCAATGCCCTATAAGGAAACCTACCAATGATGTTCTGAAAACTACCTCTTAAGGATGGTGCAACATCATTTATTTGAAACTCCCCTAGTAAAGGAAGATGGGATCGAGAATAGAGAACCACGGGGAGACTAAGGTATGTAATAGGAGTTGTGAGAGGAACCAATGCATCTCAATTGAGGAATAGGGAATACATAAGTGAAGAGAGGATAAGGGAGGGAAAAAGTAGAAGTAAAAGGGAAGAGGAGAAGAGCAGAAGAAAGTGACTGTGTTTAGATCCAAAAGGGAAATAAGTTGGGACAATAGCTTTTGGAGAGAGCAAGATGAATAAAGGGGTTCACACAAGTCCATATCTCGAAGAAGAATAAAAAGGGATCAAGAGGAGTCTAACCACAATCAACAGGATGTTACAGAAGTCGTTCGCACTAAAATGTATTAACCGAAAGCGACCATAAGTATATGGGCTATCGTAGTATATAATGAGAGTCCAAGGTCGTATTCTTTTAAGGAACTCGCGATTGTTATTTATTTGTTTCACAAATTGTAAGTAAAGTAAAAGGAATTCAATTTTAAAAGATAAAATTAATAATTAAACAAAAACATGCAAAGTAAAGATGTGAATATGCAATGATATAAGAGATTCTAGAGATCTAACAATCTATAGTCAATTGTCTATGAAATTTTCGCAATCAAGTCGATCAATTATGCCAAATGAATCAATTTGTAACATAATCATCCACTAGAGCTTATCCTATTAGTTATCGCATTCATAGAGATAATCTAGAGAAAATATGCATCAATTTAATCCTAAACCTTATATTTCTAATTCGTTTTAGAATCCTAATTGAATGAATTTCGAGTTTGGATTTCCACTCTCACTCCATTAGCCAAACTCTTAATTAAACTAATTGGTGATCAAGTAATAGTTTATAATAAATTAATTAATTCAATCAAACATAAACATGGCATAATCAAAAGACCGAATCACTATATTCATATCATGACTATTTCATGCAAACCTTTAGACAATGAAGA
>CAOJBK014965876.1:0-19236 GCA_948294925.1 Codiaeum variegatum
AGATTTCACAAATATATTTCTTAAACAAAATTTTATAACCAATACAAGTTAAACTAGTTACAAAAACAATATTCTTGAAATCATTAGGAATATACAATATATCTTTCAATAATAAAATGTGCTAAAAAAAAGAATAATAGAAGTGGTAAAAAAAAAAGAACATTAGAAGTGGTTCCTATAGCTTTGGCCACAACACTTGCTCCATTTCCTAGCTTTAAGACAAGTTCTCCTTTATCCAAGCTTCTCTTATTTGTCATTACCTACATAGAAGTGCAAATGTGAGAACTTGCACCACTATCAAGTATCCAAGCAACTAATGAACTATATGGAACATTAGAAATAGAAAAATTAAAAGACACACCTTCATAAGGTTTTCTCTTCTTCTTATTTTTTTTTTATTTCCTTTAAAGGACTCTAAGAACCTTGGGCAATTCCTCTTCTAATGTCTAACCTCATCATAATGGAAGCACTTTCCCTTGTGTTTAGAAGCTTCTCCTGTGGACTTGTCCTTGGTCACACCTCTTGTGGGTTTGAGATGGGCAACCTTGTTCTTACTTTTCTTCTTCTTCTTAGTCCAAATAGAAAGAGATGCCATAAGAATTCCCCTTATTATTGTCTATGTCCTTTTAGGTGGAGTCTAAAGTATTATGCAACTCAACAAGGCTACATTCAATCTTTTTCATATAAAAATTCATAATGAAATTATTGAATGATTCAGAGAGAGATTGCAGGATCAAATTCATTTGAAGGTTAGCATCCATAGAGAAATCTAAGTTCTCAATGAATCTAATCATTTTATACACATGTGGCCCGATCTTCTCTCCTTCATGCAACTTGGCCTAGAACAATTCCCTAAATATCTTATATCTAGCGATTCTACTTTATTCACCATAAAGATCTTTAAGGTGAGCAAGTATATCCAAGACCTCACCCATGTTCTCATGTTGCTTATGTAACTCTCTAACCATGGAAGTAAGCACAATACACCTTTCTTACATGTGATCATATTGCCACTTTCTCAAAGTAGCCCGTTCCTCATCCGTAGCCTTTGCAGGCAATGGACCGAGAATCATTTGATCGATCAAATACACAATCTTTTCATAGGTCAGGATTAGTTTTAGGTTTCTTAACCAATCCATATAATTAGGCTCCATAAGCTTATTCTCATCTAAAATGTTGCAATAGGTAAGGATTTACTCATATTATCATATTACTGCAGAAAATAACAAGATTTTATTAGTACATGTTAAAACATAATAACCACATTGATTTGTTCTTTAATCAAAATGGTACTCCTACTAACTTAGTGAATCCTACACTTTTAAATAGGAAACATAGATTCCATTGGGTTGAATCTCTAGTGGGTTGATTGAAACCTTGCAAGTGAACAACTTTTATTCATCAATACCCACAATCTACACATTGTCTTTATAGGGATTGGGTATTGCAAGTGAACAACACTTTTTCATCATAACTCTTGTGAGATTAAATCTACTTAGCTCCTTATATATTTGGCCTCAAGTACACATTGTCATTTTTAGCCTTTCATATTAGTTAAGCTTGACCCATTGGACCAACAAGTATAGAGATTTGAACGTTGTATGGCTCAGGTACTCATTGTTGTTCTTGATTTACAATGTATCCTATACTTGTAGTGTCTCATGCGTTACAATAAATTCAAAGAAACACTTTTTTAAAAATTATTTCTCCAATGGAAAGCCAAAACTTAATATTTAACTTAGAAGATTTTTAGGAATTATTAATTCAAGGTCTCACTTTGCACATCATCCATTTTACATACATCTATGCATCATATATATCTCCTATATCTATATAAAATGGACAACATTACATAGGTATGACCATAAGGAATGAGTAAGGGTTTTTGGTTATCATATCCTTAACATTGCATGGACTCTTGATCATAATTACTATGCACTCGAATCCCTTCATTATGGATTCCAAATTCTCAAGATCTTTGAGAACAGATTCTCTTAGATAAAACTTATAGAACATTTATACATTTAACATTAAAATTAACTATTCATTAAACAAAAAAAATATATATTATATTACCATTTGGGAGTTATTATTACAAACATAAACTATGTATATTGCTCTAGGGCATCCATCTCTAATATATTCACCTAAGGTGCATTTCTGAGGAAGAAGCCAACAAAATCATGGAAGAAATCCATGATGGGGGAAGAAGGAATCCATATGAATGGATGGGAACTTTTCCAAAAAAATCATGAACCAAATATACTACTGGCTTACAATGAATAGAGATTGTGCACAGTTCATCCAAAAATGCCAGAAATGTCATATATAAACCAAGCTTAAATAGATTAATCATTCACTACTCAACTCGATCATTACTCCATAGCCCTTCACCGTTTAGGGTATGGATGTCATCAGTAAGGTCACACCAAAGTCCTCTATTGGTCATGAAGACATTCTGGTGGTCATTGACTACTTCACCAAATGGGTGGAAGTTGCGCCGTATCAAGTTCTTGACTCAAAATGAGTGGCTCAATTCATCAAAATGAACATAATTACAAGGTATGATGATCTATTTGAAGTAATCATAGATAGCATTTCACACTTTTAGAAAGAAGTAGCTGCCCTCCTAAAAAAGGAAAAAAATACAACACCACAGATCTTCTCCTTATAGACTGCAAACCAATGGGGCTATTGAGGCTACTAACAAAGCACTCATGAGCCTCCTTTAAAAGATGATCGGTAATCACAAATTTTGGCACCTATAATTGCTAAGCGCCCTCCTTGGGTATAGAACTTCATTAAAAATAGCTACCAAAGCCACACCCTACTCAATGGTGTATGGAATGGAAGTTGTCCTACCTATAGAACTGAAGATCTAATTACCAAGGGCTATCTAAAAAGCTTAGATCATTGAACTCGACTAGCAACAAAACTATTATGATCAACTAAACTTGATCAATGAGAAAAGGTTAGAAGCTCTTCATCAGACTCAAAATTACCAACTGAGACTTGCTAGACATCTCAATAAAAGAGTCAAAGATCATAAGCTTTAAAAAGGCGACATTGTCTTAAAAGAAATCAAAAGACTAACAAAAGACCCTTGAGGGAAATTCAAACCTCCTTGGAGTAATTCTTTCATCATTAAGAAAATCATGTCAGATGGAGGTGTCATTCTAATGGACATCGATGGGAATGAATTCAATCATCCTACCAACCTCAATCAACTTAAGAAATACTACATTTGGTGTTCTTATTGCATAAGCATGCATCTAGCATCACCTTTCTGTAGCAAGAACTACGTGGTCCCAATTCTCTAAAAATTACCATGTTCTTCATTTGTAAAAAATCTATTGTAAGGAGATACGTAGTCAACCCTTATGGGCACAATCCAAAGCATTCTATAAAATTCAAAATTTTCATCTCATTTGGGCTCTTTAACATACGAAAAGAAACAATAAATAAGGAAATAAATTCAAAAAAAAGAATGAAAATCGAAAAGGCAGTCTAGGCAACAATCAAGGTAGCTCGTTAAGTTGAAAATTTGAAAGGGTGGCTTAGGCAAAAAAATAAGAGTTTAATGAAAAATAAAATGTGTTTTATTGAGGTCTTATTTATCTTTTGGAACATAAAAAAAAAGTTTCCGAGATGAAAACAAAAGGAAATAAAAAAGAACCAAAAAGTCATAAAACCCAGATTCAAACTCACTCCTCAATCTCAGTGAAAAAAAGCATAATGCTTCACCTTTTCTTTTGGCTAGCATGTCTCGATCCACCAGTCTAAGTACTCTTGAGGCTTGACATAAGTATCACTTGGCACTTAAATCTTAAAATCATGGATCCAGCCTGAAAGAATTGCTCTAGCTACTTTAGAATTCATAATAGCCACCTTAAAAGGGATATCGTCTGGGAGCACAATCTGATCATGACCCATTTGTCAAAGAACTCCAGGGCCTAATGCCAAGTCACCTCTTTTAATCGAAGTAGATATACATGCTTGAATCCCTAACTTCTTTCCATAAAATGTTTAATCTTGTACCACTTAGGTCTCCAAAGTGAGTCAAAAGGACTCAAATCCATTAGCTACCTAATATAATCCTTCTCAATATTAAAATAAATGACAATCTTCCTATTCTGATATCAGGATGTAAGATAGTCTCTTGAATCAAGATTAGGAACAACCTTAATATGGTTTCTTAACCAAATATAAAAGAAGAATAAAGTTCAAATGGTCTCATAACCATTAAAATAGAATGGTAGTAAAAAAATTAAGTACCTAGAGCAGTATGGGACTAATGGTCCAATGCTCTCTCAAGCTGCAATAATGATAAAGGCTCAGCAATGTCTTTGCCAAAATCATACCATCTATAGACTTCCTTTCATCCATCTGTGGTATTAGCTCAACCACCCTCGCATCACCCCATCTAATCAGTCCCACAAAAATATAACTAGCTATCAAATAGAACACATAGGCTTTTGGTCTTCTAGCTGACCAAACCAGATCATCAGAGTCTTTCCAAAAGATGCCAGGCATAGCAAACAGGTTTACCAAGTCATCTTTCACCATGCTAAAAGCTTTCCCTGTACTTAAGTCCAAAAGCCTCTTAAAAGAGTTAAACTAGCCAACCTTCTCAACTAGAATAGCTAGGTCAGCCTCGGGTTTAGAACCTAACAAAATAGAAAATTCTTTAAACGTTAGACACATCTCATCCATGCTAGCCTCAAATTGAAAAACATGGTCAACCGAATCCCAAAGCCTGATACAAGTTGGATTCCCTGAGTTTCGGTAAAGCACCCATGCCTTATTTCCCGAGGTTAATTCGGCTCACTTGTATTAGGTTTTTACACTAGCCATGCATCATGTGACTGAAGTGTGGCTCCATTTATAGGGCAAGAATAGAAATAAAATGAGTTTTCTATAAAAATAAAAATATTATTTTTGCAGTTTTCAAAATAAAATATAATTTTTCATACGATCATAAATGGAGGTATGAAAATCGAGACAAAACGGAGATCAAAAGAATGAACATATACACTAGATTGCAAGTACATGTGCTGAAAGCCTAGTGCATGTGTGCTTAGCTCCAGACGTGTGTGCCAAGCTCCAAGAGTATGCATCAGGGGTCGGGCGCATGCCCTGATCTGCCTGTCATTCCTACCCTTTGTGACACCCAATTCCGATCTGATTCGATTCCATTTTTGTAGTTTTTTCCCAAAAATACTTTGAAAAAAATTCAATTCTTGCACTAAATTATTGTCTAAATGAAAATCGCAACAAAAAATGAAAATTTTCAAAAAATCCATAAAAAAAGTACAACATTTTTTTTTACAAAAGCCCAATATGAGGCCACACTAAAAGTCAAAATTCACACATTCTATGCATCATCATCCTCTTCAGATGCCTCATCATCAGCTAGTGCTCCACCATCATCACCCCAAGCAATGCACCTCCTGACCACACGTGGCTCTCTCCGACTCTCAGCAACACTCAAGACCTCTAATGTGTTACTCAAATAAAATAAGGTTTGAGCATGAGCATTGTACCCATCACTATATATCTCACCAGAGACTTACAAAAAGCAGATGTTAGAATACTAAAAAGCAAAATCTCAAAGAAAAAGATAAATACTCATATACAGCAAGGCCCTTGAGTAAAATTTCATCATGCTAGGTAGATACTGGATACCAACAAATTGATAACTCATACACCATCCACTCCAATGTAGCAGACATGGTTAGAAAAATGGGGAAGAATTCCCCAAGGCTGGCTCAAGCTAGAAAGCATCAAAGCACCCCTTCCTAAAGAAAATGAGCTGGTATTATGCATACCTTGAGTAGAGGAACGACTATCTTGGCCACAGTACCTACGTCTTAGAGCATCAATGGCTGAAATCATGAGGAGACGACCCAGATCTACAAAAAACGGAGTCCTGCCATTCATTAACCAAGAGACAATAAACTCTGTTTAAGATTTGGTGATAATAAAGTCCTCTCTTAGCCTCCTAACTCTCTAGAACATGCTATACATCACATCTATGGGATCCCTCATGATGGTAAGAGGATCAATAGGTAAAACAACTCTCAAAGTCATTTAAGCCATAATCTGGTCCCCTGGAAAGAACTCTATAGTGTCAAAAAAGTCCAAAACAATATTCCCCTTAGTAGCAAAAATGCCTTAAGAAAAAGGAGAAACATCTGCCAGAACACCATAACTGAAGGGTGCCCAGAACACCTGAGAAGATAATTAGTAATCAGAAATCTATAACTGACAAAAGGTTAAGCTATTTAGAGTATATTTCAATAACAGTAGAAAGAATATCTCTGTACTCAAAAAAAGAAAAGTTGGTTTGAGGTCCCTCCCAGAATCCTAACCCCACATTCTTCCCAATGGCAGACGAACCTCATCTCTAGTAATGATCCTAGGGGTAATAGCAGGAATTTATGCAAAACCCTAGAGCTACAAAAGGAAAGATAAATTTTAACAAAGTTCGACAACATTATTCAAGTAAGAAAATGAAATGGGAAATATTAAACTCCCATACAATCATAGTTGCATGGATGCCTATCCCTTGGCACTTCAATATTGAGTCCTATCATCCTGTAAGCCACAACAAAAGTAGATCCACCCTAGTAATTCTAAACAAGTAGACTCAAATCCATCAATGAAGCCATAACTCTTAGGTCAATGTGGCCCTTCTCATTATACATGAAGATGGTAGAAAAGATAATCAACAGGAAAACTCTGGCACACTAGTAACTCTCCCTTTAGAATTGGAAGGAGACAAATCTCTAAGAAGATTTCCCATAAAATGATGGGTCCTCAGATGCTCATCAAATTCAACATGTTATGATCCAAACTACATACTAGTAAGGCAGGACCACTCGAACGGAGTCACGGTCATCTCACCAACAAGTAGGTGAAATGTGTTGGTAGTCTCCCACCACCTCTCGGAAAGGCTAAAAAGAAGGCTCCTATCAAGAGAACACCTAATATCCAGACTCATCCAACCAGAAAGATTAGACAGTGTGATGTGAGTACGCGTATCCGAAAAGTGTTTCAAAAAACCCACAATGTCTAACAGCTTTAATTTACCTCCACACTGATTATGAAAATGATCCTACAAGTTAAATTTCTATCATTTATTTTTCTTTCTTTTACTTTACTTTATTTTTGCTCAAATAAAAAAATAATGATCGGAAAAAAATAAAGTGCAAGGAAAAAAAAAGCGAAGAAAAACTAATAAAGAGTGAAAATAAATATCGCTGGGTAGCCATGCCAACTACTGTATTCTTGCTTGTTCCGTAAGAGCTCAGGATTTGAAATTCTCAAAGGTTGGAAATCAGCCATTGTAGGAAACTACCAGGAAACAAATCAGCAAGATCTACTATACTGACATCGTTAGAACTGAACGGATCAGTAATCATTAAGAAATCCTAATGAAAAATTAAAGAAATAGTTAAAGAATATAAACCTTTGAAGGAGTTGTAAAAATTCCCAATCTCCAAGAAGAATTTCAACTCTAATCTTCCTTACAAACAAAACAATGAAAACTAATGAAATCTATCAAAGTTTTGATGAAATCTAAGATAAAATAAGTCAAAACCCTAAAAACTAGAGAATCCATCTCTAAATATCCTTATTAGTATGGATTTGATGTCCTAAAATATAGAAAAATTGGGTATTTATATTGCCAAGTAAAATGCATATATACGGCCCAAACAGGATTGCACAGGCATATGCTGCAACTCTCAACCCATACAAATGCTTTCATTCGATCCAATACGGGTCCAATTCTCAGGTACAACCCCGTACGTGAAGTACTTTCTGTAAGATGTAAGGGCCAACTCTTTTTGTACGACTATGTTATCAATTCATAAGTCCCCATGAGGGGGACTTAAACCTTAGATCCTTCAAAAATTGCTCATTTGATTCTCTGCTCAATTAGGAACCTTATCTTCAGTTCTGAAAACTCTGTTTAAGTATAGATTCCTAAAATTTCCTAAAAACCGATTAACAAACAAATTCAATGTAATTTTTGGATAAAAATCAACTTAAAGATAGAGGGAAAATAGTGAAAAATACACCAAAAAAAGTTACCCCACAAATGAATCAATACATCAGCCACGTGATGCATGGGTGATGCAAGAACTTGAAGAAGGCTAAAAGAATCAACCTCAGGTGAAGCAAAATTGGTCCTTTTCCAAATTTATAGAGTTTAAGAAATGTTTACATATTTTTTAATTCATGTATTCATTTATGGGATCTCATTGACCATGTTTTTAGATTTGGGGTGAGTTTTGATGAGATGTGTCCTACTTTGGAGTAATTCTCTACTTTGCTTGGTTTAGAGCCTGAAGTTGATTTGGCTATACCAGTAGAGAAGGTTGGGTATTTTAACTTGATGAGAAGGCTTTTGGGCTTAAGTGTTCAATAAGCATCAAAGGTGATGGATAACGACTTAGTGAAACTGGTTGTCATGGCCATGCTATTTTTCAAGGATCGAGGTTTAAAGGATGATACATAATTGGATAATAGGTAGAATACCTATGCCTTTTCCCTGAATTTTGGTATGTGTTTATTTGCTAGGATGGCTGGGGAGATGCAGGGTGGTTGACTTGATACCCTAGATGGGTTAAGGAAAGTCGATTGTCGAGCTAGTTTTGGCTAAGATACTGCTAAGGTTGAATAATTATTTCACTTCTCTTGTGCCATAAACGGTTAGCTTGAAGCTCTTAGTTATGTTGCTGGTGATATGGTCACTTTTTGTCTCTTCCAAGTATGCATGCCTTGCCCATTGTTCTAAAGGAATCTTTAACAACCAACATAAGGTTCTCCTTACAACTTTCCTTTTATATTAGTCATGGCAGTCCAAAACTCTTTAGGATGTGTTGCCCTAGCTGCAAACTAGAAATCCCTCTTTTGGGCAAACCTAGGGTTCATTTTTTTAAAGTTCATATACAAATGCCTATAGCAGAACTTATGACATGATTGTCTAAATTGCTTGTTAACATCTTTAATTAATCCCTACAAAAAATAAACAAAACAGTTAGATATTGCTACAATAGAATCAGGTAAAATCATACTTTGTTCAACTAACCTTCTGCCTATCTAACATGAATGCCAATGGCCTCCCTTGTAAACTTCCTCTTATGTATTGCTTTAAACAATCCAGAAAAAAAAAATCCTAACTCTTAAAAGCTTCTGATTCAGCTACTCCAAAAGCTAGTGGTAGTATGATATTGTTCCCATCCAATGTTATTGCACTGAGAAATACCCCATCAAATGGTTATTTATGATGGCTTGCATCTAAACCAATGAAGGGTCTACATCCTTTTTCAAACTCTTCCCTCATAGCCTTAAAACAAACAAAAAAGCATGCTAAATTTATAAGGGTCAGCCCCTATATTTGTTGGACCAGGTTTCATCTTAACAAATGTCCCTGGATTAAACTTTTGTAAGTGTTCAATATATTTAGGTAGTTAGGCACAACTCTCACTATGAACTCCCTCAACATTTTCTCTTTCTAGCATTGTGAAGTTGCCATTACTAAGGATTGATACCCCATTTGGAAACCAATTATTGTTATATAAGTTCATAACTCATTCATGGGTCAACTTGCAACATATTAACCAACTTATCCTTCACCCACATAGTGTTTGTTACCTTACTTTTGTTTCCTGCCCTTCTCTGACAGGTATTCTCCTTTTGCATTTTTTTAACCATGAAAGTCAATTGATTAGGCATCACACTATAATGAATCCTCCTTGAGCAGCCACTACCTTTACAGATTATTATTACCCTAACACTGTCATTTTTTTTTCATCCTTATCTCATAACCTCATTTGATGGTGTAATCCCTTAAATACTTCCTCAAAGTGTCAACTGTATCAAACACCATACCTATGTCAAATTCACCCTTATCATTCTCAGTAGTAGGAGGCCTATATTCAACATCTTTTATACCTCTAAATGGATCAACTTGTGCCATCCTTCTTTGTTTTCTATCTCTGGGGAGTTCATCATCAGACAATAAAACCTCATCTAAGTTGTCAATTTTAAAATCACTTAGTCCATCACCATCATCCACATACAACTCATCTACTGTAAGGGCCTCATCAACTTTTTTAGGCTATTCCTCATCATCAAGTGATTCATTCTCATAAGTATAACCCTCTATCTCCTCATTTGGTAACCAATCCTCATCATCACTCTCTGAAAATTCATAAGCATCTTCATCAAGTACTAAATCCACATTTCTATTAACTATAGCAGGTTTCACCCTTCTACTTAGCTCACCTCTCTTTATTTTTGAACCTTCCCTTATCCCCCTTCCCCCACTTGAATTCACTCTTCCCTAGTTAGTAGCCCTTCCTCTTCCCCTACCTACATTGTTAGAAACATCACCACCTTGTTCGCCATAAAATGAATCCCATATTCTACCCCTATATATGAATGGTATTCTTTGAGGATTACTTTGGGCTGCATTCATATTAGGATTACTTCCTTTAGCTTCAACAGGCCTTTGGGGCTGCCTAAACCTTATTCATGCCTGTCTCACCTCTATTTGGGACACCTTGCACATTTTAGAATCCCTGGTTTGCTATTAACCTATCATTCTCATCTAAACCTTCATTATCTAAACTAACATCATCTTCACTACCATTGTCTTCATATTGGACATACTCACCATCCTCATTATCTGTATTTTCATCCATATATATCCCAAAATCCATGAATGTACCCTCATGAGTATTTTCTTCAGCCCCTTCTTAGGTTGTATCCTCCTTAATTACATTAGGAGTTTGAGTTTGTGTCCCAATGACAGACCTTTCCTTAGTCAAGTCACCATCAAACTCCATCTATAGTCCTTATACATCAGCCCCTTATCTCAAATCTCCACCCCTCTTGCTATCCATATACATCACCCATCTCAGTCAATTCACCCTCTTGCCTACCAACTCCATGACCATGTGCTTTCATCAAGATATCACCCCATATCCCATCACCATCCTCCAATGTAGCCACCCTTTCATGAACCTCCTCTAATGCATTAACCCCACCTTGAATCTCCTTCAATGCATCCACCCTAACCTGAACCTCCTCCAATGTAGCCAGTCCTTCATGAGCCTCCTCTAATGTAGCCACCCCACCCTGAACCTCCTCCAATACAGCCAACCCACCCCGAACCTCCTTCAATGCAGCCATCCCTTCTCAGACATCCTCTAATGCATCAACCCTATATTATGTCTCAATGCCTTGTTCCTCATTCACATCCAAAGCAACCAATACTTCTTGTACCTCATTCAATGCCAATTCTTGCCTAACCTATGCATTAACACCAAGCAAAGCCAATAATACAAGTTCTTTAGGTGCAGGTTCCCCATTAGGCATATCCTTAAGCACCCTTATACTAATCTTTCCTATGTGGGCATACATTTCAAACATGTCTAATATGTCTCAATCATTGTTAATAGGTAACCTATTTTTCAACCTCAACTCAATTGTATTCCCTAGGGCTATTGGAAATGCTTTTAAGTAATCTTGAACCAACTCACACCTTGAGTACCTATCAAGATCAACATTCCTAATATAAACCACTTTCCTTCCATACTTAATTCTCAGAGTAAAATACTCAGGCATATCATCTACAAGAAAAAGAAAAATCCATCATTGGCTATTGTTGAAAAAACCAATAACACACATAAACATACTCAATATACATAATCAATTTGGTAAATGAAATTGATTATAGCGACTATCAATCCCAAACCAATAGTACAATCACCCTAAAATACCCAAAATAAAAAGTAAAACCTTAAAAACAGTGGAAAATTATTCATTACATGTAAAATGTTTTAAAACAATGAATTATTCACTCAAATATCATATATAAACAATCCAAAAAACAACAATGTTTCACAACATTTAGGATGAACATATCTCAGTTCTCTTATCCTATGAAATGCGATAAGAACCCCACTTCCTGAACTTGAACTATTGTTTCTATAATAGTGTTTCAGTCTTCAAATGAGTAACACAACCTCTAATTTGTGATATTTTTCCAATCAAAGTGTATTGGTGGTCGTTCTTCAGAACTTTGAGAGAGAGATGTTTGAGATGAAAATAGGGGTTAGGAATTTCTAAGAGTCTGGAGGGAAACTATTATAACTGGTATTTTTTTTCCTATTAAAAAGGGGTATTTAGCTCATTTTATTACTCCCTAATAGCAAAACCCCACTATTTTGGATGGAAAGACTAAATGTAATGACAGAGCTAAACTATAGGGACTCGCCATGTCATTTTCCATAATCGGAGGACTAAGTAATAAATTTGACTATACCCTAGTGATTAAATAGTAATTTACCCTTTATAAAATTACAAATTTTTATCAAATTGAAATACTTTATTGGAATTTAATTGCTGAACCAATATATCATATTCTTTTATGTAAATAATTTAAATCAATATCATGTTATCATATTTATCGAATTATATTAGAGGTAATAATACTTTTTTATATACTACATTTTTTTGCATATGCTACTTTTAATTTAAATGATCAACTAATTAATTTTAAATCAATTAATTCTCTCACATTTTTTTTTTATTTATCATATACAAATCCACTTAATACTATTTTTTATTATTATTTATTTATTCATTATTTCTAAATATAATAAATTATTAAATAAATCTTATTTTAAAATATAATTAGTGAAAAGTATTAATATAACTTTTTCAATCACCTTTTACATATATTTATATATATTATGATGAAATAAAAGATTTAACTACATAGACACACTGATTTAACCATTAACCCATGTGGTTGAATAACTGACCCGTTGACCCAGCTTACTGATTGGGTTGATGTCCGGACCGAATTTTATAACTATGAGTAAAACTTTGCCCTTGACACTTCAATTAGTGGGAAGCTCTAGAGAGCACATTTCAGCGGCACAAGTAGAAAATTCAGTGGAATTAATTAACATGCAAATTTTGAATCATATAATTTATGTGGCAGTTAGTAAGGCCAATGGAGATTTAAATTTATATATCTCACAAAATGAAAGTTTTCAATATAAGACCATGATGATAATTCTCCATCATTCCTGTTCTTACATTACTAACTATTAGAATGAGGAGGACCTTATAAAAACACCTAGTGATAGGGGTCCGATTAAGTGGATAACTAAATTAAGTTAGGCCCAAATCTAAAAGGAAAGTCCATACCAGCGGAAGAACTTTTCATTGAGAGACCTAAGCTCATCCTAGTGGATCAAGGAATCAAGCAGACCACTAGATCCGGAAGTAAGTCCTCGAATCAGGAGTCCCGGACCATGAATATCTCAAAAGCACCATGGACTTAGCTCGGAGCAAGAGGATAAACAACCTCAACCATCATAGTATAATAGTATAGGAGCATGCACTCTGATGCAACACACACCCATCAAAGAGCTTCCCCCTCACCATATAACCACTACAGAACAGTGGTAAAAATAGACAAAGGAGTATATTCAAAGAGGTGGACAAATGACCGCCTACCACCTATGTCTCCTTTGATCCAATGGTATCCTTTCTCACTATGGAACGTCCTTAGTCATTGGATTACTTGTAAAACTATACTATGAAGCCTTATATAAATCCCTCCACACTCAAGAGACATGTCAGATTGAACTTCTTCTTCATCTTCTTCTTCTTTCTCATTGTAACTTAAAGACACACTAAAGGGAAAATATTCTCCATAGTCATCCACTAACTTGACCATTAGAGGGACATTGCCAGGCATCCCACCTAGCTCCCTCTAACCAGTCTTTCTATGCTTGCATGCCCTTGAACCAAAGCCTACTAGATTCAGACTCAGCAGTGCCTTAAGGATTTAGCATTATTAATTAGGTTAACTCCCCTCAATTGGCACCATATGTGGGAATTGTTTTTCCATTCATATAAGTTTTTGAGGCATTTATTTTGAACAAAAATTCATCCTTTTCCTAAGTCATAAATTATAGACTCTTGTTTAAGAATGGGAGATTATATGGAGAAAAAACCAATAGATAACATCCAAATATCTTCTAGAAATGTTGCGAGCACCTCTCTTAAACCACCAAACCCCATTGTTGAAGTACCTACACTAGAAAACTTAACACCAGCCCAAATCCTACAAAGCTTTCCCACTTAAATACCACCCCTGGCACCAATGCAAGTTGGTGCATAGTCTTTCACTCTAGCCACCCCTGTTAACCTATAAGTAGCCTTACCTCAAGCTATCCAACTCTTAACTAACTAACTATAGACTACAAAAGCCATAGAAAACACTCCACTATAAAACCTTAATCCCCCTAGAGACCCAGAGGGTTCTAATGGAAGGAGAGTAAATAGGCGCCTCAACTTAAATGGTGCAGAAGATAGGGAAGGGGGAAATAAGGGGAGAAAGGGAGAGTCTTGAGGAGAGAGTAGGCTGAGATCAGTTATTGGGGATGTGATGGGAGAAAATTCTAGAGAGGGTAGGGAAGAATATAGCCATAAGGGGAGAAAGGGAAAAGAAGCTAGAAATGATAGAGTAAAGGGGACAGAGCTAAGAAGGGATAGAGTAGATTATGGCAGAAAGGAAAGGAAGAGATTAGGTGTGAGGGGAAGAAATAGAATAAGAAGTAGATCCCTAGAGAGTAGAACTAGAGAACCTTCTAGGTGGAGTAGATCAATAGCCACACACTCCCATCTCAAATGAAAAGGAAGCAACATGAGGGAATCTCTAGAAAGGTCACATTGCATGAGGGACAAGGTAGATGATTAAGAAGTTGTAAGCCAAACCAAGCCCTAAGAGCCTAGGGATGAAGTAAGAAAAATAATGGTGGAGGAAATATATCATGAGAAGGGAAGAGTCCCCGGAGATCTAAACTTGGTGTTGGCCTTGAAATTTCCCTTCATTTCGTACATTGTGGAATATCGCATGCCGAAAAAGTTTAAAGCATCGAATATCAAGAAGTATGATGGCTCTACCAATCCTATAGCCCACTTGATGGACTATAAATATGAAATAGAGATATACTACATCAGTGGTGCCATTAAGTGCTGAGCCTTTAGAGTATCCCTAGAAGGGGTTGCAACAAAATGGTATGACGGTTTGCAACCGGGGAGTGTAGCAAATTTGGAGCAGTTAGCAAGAAGCTTTTTGAGGCACTTCGAGTCAAGCATACCCTTAGAAATGACCACTCAATCCTTAGAACATGTCAAACAGTCTGAAGAGGAGCCCTTAAAAGACTATCTAGCTAGGTTCAATACAGATGTTTTGAAGGTGACTAGGCTTAACCAATCTAGGGTTGTGGAAGTACTATAGAATGGTACTATCCATTTTGGGTATTATAAATCCCTCAGTGGAAAAGCTCTACCAACCCTAGAGGTAGCTATGGCTCTTACTCAGAAATACATCTGTCAGAATGAGGCATACAAAAATAGCCAATTGGCTAAAATGAGAGTGAAAGAGGCAGTCCTAGAGCCGAAGAAGAACACAAGAAAGAAAGAGAGCACTGAGAAAATAATTACAACTAGCTCAACCCAGAAATTAAGGGTGGGGCCAGAAATGCCCTGGATATATCAAAACTAACTCTACTAATGGCTTTCCAAGAAGTAGTGTTCACCTCATTCTAGAATAGAGATATTTGGCAGAAGCCCAAACCCTTGAGGAGGGATCCAGATAAAAGGGACATGGTCTAATATTGTAAGTTTCATGCCACCTACAGGCATGACACTAATGAATGTAGAACATTGATGGAAGAAATTGACAAGCGCATTAAGTAAGGATATCCAAAAGGCTTTATAAAGAAAGACCAGGCTAGCACAAGTCAAACAGACAAGGGGAAGTCTAAGGCCCTCGTCATTAATGACGGATCAACAGGAAACATGGCCTACTTAATGGGTGGACCTTTTAAAGTTAACCTGAGCAGCAACAAGATAAAGGCCTTATCCCGAAGAAGGAGAAGCTAAAGTATGTGTTCTATAATAGAACCAAGAGGCCCGCAGAAGAGGAAGAATGATAGTATAGTATAGGCCATAAGCAGACCCGATAGTCATAATATCCATCATAAACAACTACAACATATAACAAGTATTTGTGGATAATAGAAGCTTAGTAAACTTATTATCTAATGTAGCATTTAGAAAAATAGGGCTAGAGGAGTCAAACTTGACATAATTGGAAAACCTTATCCTCACCTTGGATTAAACAATCATCCTAACCATAGGAATTGTTATAGTCCTTTTCACTTTAGGGAAAGAACCAAAATAAGTAACTTTAATAGCCACCTTCATATTAGTGAAAGTCCTAATGGCCTACAATGTGCTCTTAGGGAGGCCCTTACTCAATGATTTGGATGTTGATGTGAATGTTAGAAGAAGAAGGGTCCAAATTCCATTGCCTGATGGCATAGATCTAAATATATTTTGGACACTGAAGGAGGGAAACATAGTAGAGCTTGTTAGAAAGAGGCGAACCATGATTCACATAGAAATTGAGGATGTAGGCCTGGTCCAAGTGAATGAGAAGCCAACCCCCCAGAGGACTCAGCCGGTTGAAAAGTTAGAAGAATTTCCAATAAAGGGAATGATACCCCAAAAATACTTCCGACTTAATGCCAGTCTTCTGGGGGAAAAGAAGGAGGAGACTAAGGCCTTCCTTGGTAGAAACAAAGCAACATTTGCTCAAAATTCCACAAAAGTGTCTGGCATCAAGTTGAAAGTCATAACTTACAAACTGAATGTGGACCTTTCATATCAGCCCATCAAGTAAAAGAAATGGTGCTTTGGAGCAAAAAGGTGGGCTGTCATTGATGAGGAAGTGGATATGATTTTAAAGGCTAGATTTATCAGAGAACTTCTTTATCTATATTGGTTGGCCAATGTGGTCCAGGTAAAGAAATCCAATGGGTATTACCGAATGTGTGTGGATTTCACAGACCTCAACAAAGCATGTCCCATGGACTCCTACCCTTTATCCATGATAGATAAGCTAGTGGATTCAATAGCCGGGTATGGATATTTGTCCTGCTTAGATGTTAAGCATAGCTATCATCAAATCCCGATGCACCTAGCGAATGAGGAGAAACTTCTTTTATCACATAAAAGGGGACATGCTGCTACACTTTTATGCCTTTTGGACTGAAAAATGTAGGGGTCATATATGGATGACATGATCATCAAAAAACAAACATTAAAATCCCACATTCGAGACTTGAAGAAAGTGTTTGGAGTGATGAATGAGTATGCCTTGAAGCTGAACCTAGACAAATGTGCCTTCATCATCCAGAGAGGTAAATTCTTGAGCTACCAAGTGAGTGAGAAGGAAATTGAGCAAAACTTGGATAATGTGCAGGACATCCTGGATATGTCACCACCTAAGAAATAAGTATAGAAGCTCACAAGAAGGCTAGTGGAACTAAATAGATTCATGTCAAAATTAGTAGAAAAATACTAGCCATTCTTTAAAAAGCTAAGAAAGATTAGAAACATTGAATGTATAGAGAAGAGAAGGCACTAGATGACTTGAAGGCCTTCCTAGTATCAGATTAGATCTTAAGTAGATCTCTCTTAGGTTAAGAAGTACTGATACATCTCTCAGCCTCACCCTACACAGTGAGCTCAGTGTTACTTAGGGAAGAAAAAGGAGTGCAGAAGCCAGTCTATTATTTTAGCAAGGTCCCCCAGGGGGAGGAGCTAAATTATAGACCCATTGAGAAAATTGTGTATGCTTTGGTTTTGTCTTGTGGGAAATTCAAATTATATTTAGAATCTTGTGAAAGGGTGGTAGTGATAAATCAGCTACTCAAAAGGGTCCCCCTTAAGCTAGAAACATCAGACATGATGCTAAAGTGGTCTATGGAGTTGGAAGTACACAGGCTACAATTTCACCTGAGGGCAGCCATCAAAGCCTAAGCCTTGGCAGACTTCATCTCTAAGTGTTCCTTTCCCAATCAGGACACTTAGGAAGAAGAAGAAGAAAAAGAAAAGGACAACCCAAAGTAGGAGAAGGGGACCACATAGGACCTATATGTAGATGGAGCTAAAGGTATAGAAGGAAATGGTACCAGCATAGTGTTAAGAAACGAGAATGGAGTCCTCCTATAATATGCCCTAAGGTTGAAATTTGGGAACACCAATAACACTGTGGAGTATGAGACTTTGATACAAGACCTGAGCTTAGCCGACCACCTACGAATAGAAACCTTAAATGTGTACACTAATTCTCGGTAAATGTGGGACACATAAAGGGAGAATACAAGATTAAGGAAAGGAATGTGACCCTCTATGTAGACAAGGTAAAGAAAATAGTGGAACAAATGAAGGCCAAAGGGGTGACAGTGAAATTCTTCAAAATTCCCAGAAGTGAGAACACAAGGGTTGATTACCTCAGTAAGCTAATAGCAGAACACCTCACAGACTTTCCCAAAAGAGTATTCTTAGTAACCTTGAATGGACCTAGCATAGAGAGGGGAGAGATGGTCATGGAAATTAAAGATGGGCCATGTTGGATAGACCCAATTCGGGCCTATTTAGAGGAAGGCAAAAAACTGGACAATCTCGAAGAGGTGAAATGGCTGAAGAGAATGGGTGCCTATTTTTCAATTCACCAAGGAAAATGGTAGAAGTGAGGGTACTCCTAGCCCTGACTCATGTGCCTCACTCCTTCGGAAGTAGAATACGCACTATAGGAAATGCACAAAGGAGCTTGTGTGATGCGTGTCGGAGGAAAATCCCTGGTAGCAAAAGTAATAAGGCAAGGATATTGATGGCCTAGAATGAAAGAGGATGTAAAGAAGCTGGTTTAGAAATGCCAAGCCTGTCAAACATTTGTAAAGATTGAAAGATCCCTGTGGCAGAACAGTTGCCTATTTACATCACGCGGCCTTTCACTAAATGATTAATGGATATTGTCAAACCTTTTCCTATGGTAAGCTTATAGAGAAAATTTCTATTGGTAGCAATGGAATATTTCACCAAATGGGTTGAAGCAGAAACCCTGCCCATGATAATAATAGATAATGTGATCTAATTTCTATGAAAGAATGTCATTTGCATATTCGGGACCCCCTATCAGTTCATAAGCGATAATGAAAAGTAGTTTGACAATGAGAAGATGAGGGAGTTTTGCTTTTGACTAAAAATCAAACATCACTTTTCGTCTGTTTCCCATCCCTAAACAAATGGGCAAGTAGAAGTGACAAATCAAACCCTACTACAAAG